>BQNB010018149.1:0-65015 GCA_026074375.1 Tanacetum coccineum | reverse complement strand
ATGTATTGTGTATTGATACAATGATTATGGGCTAATACCTGTGTATTAGTCATGCTTATGATAATTTAATATTTGGTTTGCCTATATTGATTGTTTACTTATTCACTGATTATTTATATCACTTCATATCCATTTATTGCTTGATTATGTTTTCAACTTTCATTCAACTGGATATAGGATTACAAATGAAGCGCTCTAACTTAGTTGTTATTGGGGCGTAGGCTAGAGTCCGGGATTGATACTACACATAGCTAGAGTAACAGGATCACAAATAAACCATGGCCTTTGGTAGACTAAGCGGTGACTTAGGATTACACATAATGTTATATTTCTTTTAACCATTAGGTGATCAGTTGGTAAAGCTTCGATGAGCTAAGTTTTGATATCATCACCAATATTGTCTCCTAGACTGATTATAATCTACTGTGTAAGCTTTATGCGAGTTTGGATTAATTCTGAGAGGATTAACTAGAATATAAACCTAGAGTTTAGGGAAAAGTACCACCTAGCTTTTGAATGATATAACACCAATGAAGTAATACAATCATTGCACACATAGACAATTCTTACATTTTATTAGATTAAACTGGCCAATATGTTTCGTTACGATGTGTCGTTTAGTATAGGTAATTTATGTTATCAAGTTTTACTATTTATATTTTGCCGACTTTACCTATTAACTAACACTAACGGGTAGTGTACGAGATCAATTGTAGGTTCGTTGGTAAGTAGGATATCGATCACTAAGAGCGAGCGTTAACACTTAAATCTATCAGTATTTTATTAATGTGGGTCGTTGTGAACTCGTAAAGACTTTTACAACTCCCTAGGTAGAGTACCTAACCGTTATACTGTAGTATAGTCAAAACTTAGGGGTAGTTATCGTTCTCTAGGGGAATAGGTTGGGAGGGCTCAAAGAGAATATAACAAGAGGTCCAAGGGTTTGAGAGAAGATTATTTTTTGTATTTTTATATTTTTAGAAAACAGGTAAAATTTAGGTTTTAGAGAGGTTGGTTTTGGTTTTAACTAATTAAACTAAACTACTTTGATGATAACTTATATGGTAAACGAATATATTTACTTTATCAAGCACTACTCCTTAGTTTGCTTTTGCTAATTCTATTGCTTTGTCACTCTTGTGATGATATGTGTAAGTATTTTTAAAGTCATGAACGAATTACATGAACCCGCCGACTACGTAATATTCCGTTAAGGCAACGCACAAGTAAGGTAGTATGAAGACTATTACAACACTTAAGAGGGATCAACCATATTAGGGGTAAGGTAGTATGAACACTATTACCGATGATATCCTTTCTACACACTCGCATTTCCCTAGACGTCTATGCCAATTTAATATCTTCTGGCTAGTTTTCTAAAGTCTAACGTGCACATCCATCACAAAAAGAAATACTATAAGGATCTACAAGTTGGGTTTCATGCAATCATAAGTAAATACATATTGATCTAGCCTAGCATATTATAAAGAAGTGAAGAACAAGAATCAATCAAACAAGACATAATCATATTGAATGATAAAAGATAGGAGACCTCACTTGATTAAAACATGTAATTAAGGCTGATACAAGAGGGATTTGACACTACTACAAAAAAATCCCATAAACACCCCCTAATAAAGATCGGTTATATAAACCCATGTCTTTATACTCAAAAAATAGCGGGGATGGGTAGCATAATTACCCGTTTTTTTTAAACGCCGGTCTTTATAGTAAGAAATGCACACAAACCGGTTGTGTATGTGAAACTGGTGTCTTTGTATAGTTAAAGACACTATTTTTTTTCAAATAAAACCAGTCTCTCTATTTCGTATCAAAGACGCATGTTTTTCATTTACGAGCTAGTCTTAATATTCGTGTTTTAGACTATCGTTTGCATCGTCTCTATTTGCTACATACTAATATTTCAAAATACCTAGCATGTTTAATTAAAAAAAGTTTTAAAATTTGAACTTAACCATTTTAAGATAGATTTATTTTTGGACATCTAACTAGTAAACAAACATGCTAATGCATCAAAAGTTTGCAACGGAAGACTTTCGTTCCAAATTTGCAACCATGTTTGCAATAGAATATAAACAGATTTGCGGTGATGTAAAAAACGGTTATATTCATTTATTGTATATTTGAAATACAACTTGTATGCGATTATTATAAAACTTGTTTGATGCTAATTTAAGAGAGGTTATATTCATATTTTTCTCATTTTAAAACTATAATCAGTTTGACGAACTACCTCCATTTTCTAGTGGCATTCAGTCTTTAGATGAAATTCTTGATGATACTGTTTATTTAAGATTGGATCATCAAGAAGGACACGAGAAATGACGAGTTAGGTAATAAAATAATTTACTTAAGTTATAACTAAATTTAAGCTAATATACTTTACTGTATAGTCAATCAACTGATGCGTTTTTGTAACAACCCGAGTTTCAGGTCAACGTTTATCCCGAGCTATGATAATTGTTTTTGCTACGTAATTGATTATAGTCGTCTATGCTTTATAAGGTTTGATGAAAATTTCTATTTATAGGGTAATTTCAAGCCGTGATTGAGTTTCTATTTGTTTTTAGCGTCTGAGAAAGTTAGAAAAATTTATGTTGTCGCTCCGAGAGCGTGATTATGTTATTTTTGTATTTGACGGCGTTTCCTCGAGTTTTTGTAAAAACCGTGTTTAAAGGTCATGTTTTACG
Source organism: Tanacetum coccineum (assembly GCA_026074375.1). Lineage (NCBI taxonomy): Eukaryota > Viridiplantae > Streptophyta > Magnoliopsida > Asterales > Asteraceae > Tanacetum > Tanacetum coccineum. Next base: position 62,304 of record BQNB010018149.1, on the reverse strand, counting down.
TGATCTAACGTTTTATTAAACATTTTAAATAAAAAAATTAGTGGGACAGATTTAAAATATTTACTAACGTGGTGTGACCCGAGTCTTTGGCCGATTTTATAAATAAAAGAGACACATTGTACTAACTTTAAAGGAGTAATAAGAAGGAAGGACTAAAATTCCCAAAGTGTCAAAGTTATTTTCTATAAATAGCACCTAACACTCACACTTATAACTCTTTCACTAAAAAATTTCTTCCTCCTCCCTTGTTACTAGTTACGACCGGGCCACCCAAACCCATACCATTTTTTGTTTGATATCCGACATGCATTAAAATCCGTTTATATATTATTAATCCTTGTATCAAGGCCTACAAATCCCACTTTTAAAATCCTACATGCAATAAGTTTTGAAGAAGTTGGATTTTTGGTTGGTTCTTGAAGATTTCGTGTATAAGGGGGTGTTTATAATTGCTAGATTGTTGTTATTAGCAATTGGTTTGATCGAAAAAGGTTTTGTTTGATTTGTTTGGGTTTCGTCCAATTTCAAAGAGCAAGGGGAAACCACACTTGGTTTTTGTTATAGCATCGTGAGCTTCTATTTATGTTTATGTATTGTCAAAATTGTTTATATTGCGTGTATTATGTTTATTGCTATAAGATTCAAGTACAAAAATTATTAAAAGCGTATTTGGTTATTAACTAAAGTTTGATGGTTTTGGTATGCTTAAATAGGATAGCTAAGCATGTTTTGATAGTCGGATTATGTCAAAAATGTCGTTTTGATGGGTTTTGTGTTGACCAAGTTTAACCAGAAAATTTGACTGACTCGTAGCGAGTCGAGAAATTTTTGAAAATTATTTTTGATAATGATAAGTGATAGTGTTCCCATTTAGCTACGTTTCGATAGGTGGATTGTCACGTAACTCTTAATAACGAATGTTTTATGGCCGAGTCAAGTTTGGGTATTTTTGGGGTAAAAGTCAACTACGAAGTTTGACTTTTAAAAGTCAAACTTGCGTAAACTTTTGAATATGATTTGTAATGAGCAATGGGTTCGTAATGCTAGTTAATTGATGACGAAATATGAAGTTCGGATTATATTATCCTTACTTTCTGTAACTTTCTAAAAATGGAAACTTTATGGAAAAGTATTGTGATATTGTTAGTGCGTCAAAGAGAAATATTTTGCGTCGCACTTGAAGATTGTAGTATATGATTGTATATATATATATATATGTATGTATATATATGTATAGATGCAAGTATGCATTATATGAGTTATTATACTTTTAGTCATGTACCGCTATATATGTATTATATAGGTCGCAGTTAGGACATGAAGCTATATGCGCTTGTTGATTGATTGAATTAGATCTTTTGCTTAAGGTGAGTTCATAGCCTGGCATTTAAATCTTTTAATTATTTTATAAACCCGCAAGGGGGATACATGTTTCTTTTATAAAATTGAACACATATGATTTTATGGTATGCTGGACCCGATTATGAGATTGTTTCCGCATAAGTAGGTATTGTCAAAGTCCCTTATTTCATGAACCATTAATTGCCTTGTGAGGTGAACGCTAATGCATTAAATAGATCTATTGGGTTTGACAACCCCATTTGGGGTATGAATCCTTGTGAACAACTTGTCAAACGGACGTTCCTGGTATTTAGAAGTAATAAGTATATGACAATAATACCTTGTTCTGGGGCAAATTGACATATGAAATGACAAATGTATTGTTAATGTTCGGTGTCATGAGCTCAATGAGAGAAAGAAAAGATATTGCTATACATTGCATTCATTGAATTGTTTTTCCAAGAACTAATTATGTGTTCAAAGATTATTTCATATGGATTATTTTTAAACTCTATGAATTCCACTCGACAATGTTGTTGACATTTTAAACATGTTTTATCCCAGGTAACCAAGGGTGAAGGCAACGATGGCGTGGAGGTGTCGTGCGTGTGATGATTTTGGAGAAAGACTACTTCTGTGTTCCTTGTCTTTCTAAAACAATGTCTTAATGTGTTTGAAAACAATATCTTTAATTTGAAACAATAGTTTTTAAAATGTTGTAATGGTTACGGTTGCGATCCTGTAGGGACCTGAACGCATTTATCTCTGATTAATAATAGAACACATGTTTGTAAAACATCTCATTTGGGTTGTTTTCTATTATCTTGGTGAATGGTGCTATTTAGTAACACCCAATTGCTATTTCCGCTGTGCAATCCAAAGTTGTTTGGTCTGGGGTGTTACAGAGTGGTATCAAGAGCCTAAGGTTGTAGAGAACTAGGTCGAGTCTTTTCGAAAACCTAAACTATAACGCTTCTACACGCACGCCAAGACTCCTCGTTGCCATTGGTTACATATAGAAAGAAAAGGTATATTTATGCATGTGTTGTATACATAAATGGTTATGTATTGGTATGTTTTTGCATGTGTTGTATGTATAAATGGTTATGTATGGGTATATTTATGCATGTGTTGGATGCATAAATTGTTACGTATTCGTACATTTATGCATGTGTTGTATGCATAGATTGTTATGTGATTATATAATAATTATTAGAGTTATGTACATTTTTGGTCCTTGTGGTTTGGTGCATTTTTCACTTTTGGTCCAAAATTCATTTTTATTTGTTGCGCATTTATGCGAACTGTTATTTTGGGTAATTGTGTTCCAATAAGAATAAGAAGTGATACGCTATTGAATAAGTATTATATAATATTTCTTAGATTATCATGGTTAACGTAATTCCTCCTGATCATGTGGATGATTGATACCTAGTTAGTGAGCCAATCCAACATATGATGTCTTGTTGTTCCGAGCTTGTCTTAGTAGTGAAGTCGAGGACCAGAAGAGAAGAATTTAATGGATAAGACAAGAAGAAGAACCCTAAGAAGAAGGAAGTGATATGGAAGTCAACATCGAGGAAGATGAGAATGAGCCGGAGTTGGCATATCCTTATGAAGAGGTGGATCCTCTTAACCCTCAGTCGTCTGCTTCTGATTCAAAACCTGAGGATGCGATTGAGGTTTGACGACACGACGATTGAGTCCCGAGGATGAGAGTTCTTGTAGTTGTCCATAGGTAGGTATGTCGTTGCTGCTACTTTTCCTTCGAGAGGGGAGTGTATGGTCTTTTTGCATAGGTCTTATGTAGGAGGGTCATTAACTCTCTTTTTGGGATCGGGAAGGCCTTTCTTTTTCCAAGATGATCTCAGTTGGTCGCGAGACGGCACATGCATTGGTCGAGAAGAAGGGAAAAGCAAAGGACGAGTATTATGGTAAGCTGATTTTAGATTTGGGTAATGAAGTGCATTTTAGTGTGGAGCAAGGAACGACTAAAATGGAGAATCTGGTTTGAAAGCTCGGTAATACTGAAGAAAAAGCTAAGTGTAAGAAGTTAAAGAAAGAATTGGAAGAAGCACGATTTAGCAACACACTTCTTCGTATATAGAACGAACGAGTCGAGAGGGATCTCTATTGGACTAGAGTTCGAGCTCATGAGTTCCATCGAGAGATGATTCCTAAAGGATTTGTGTTTGAAGAAAGACCGAATGAGGCTATCGATGTTCTGGTTGAAGATGAGAAGAGTACATCATCTGAGACGCGAGGATATCCTCGTGATTCCTAGTAGTTTAGTTTCAATTGTAGTTCCTTTATTGTGTAATCACTAAACTGAATCCTCAGTTTATAGACTTAATGATATTGGTTGTAACGATTTGTATCATTTCATGAACAATGCAACTATGTATTAACTCTTTTATGATGAATAATGAATGACTATCTTTTGATTACTACTTGATGTTGTGTGACTGTTATTGTGATTGATTTGTCATTATACCATGTTATGATTATATCATGTTATGAATGCTTATCAAGTTGTTTTCTATGTGACGTGACAGAATCATGCCTCCAAAGTCTGCACCTTTGATTCAAGCTGTTGTTCGTTAAATGATTAAGGAAAGTGTCGATGCTGCTATCGCTGCTGAGCGAGCAAGATATGCGAATGCTAGAAATGATGCTAGAGGGTCTGGACCAGTTAGGGGTCAAGATGCCGCACCTACTGTTCGTGAGTGCACTTTTGCTAGATTTATGAAGTGCAATCCTACTATTTTTCATAGTGTTAAAGGAGCTGTCGAATTACAAAGATGGGTTGAGAAAACCAAGAGTGTTTTTGGAATTAGTGAATGTGCAGAGGGAAAGAAGGTGAAATTTGCTGCTGCTACATTGGAAGGACATGTTTTGACTTGGTGGAATTCTAAGATTGCTACCTTGGGTTTGGAGACTGTGAAACAAATGCCTTAGACCAAAATGAAACAGTTGATGACTGTAGAGTTTTGTCCAATAGAAGAAATTCAAAGAATAGAGCTCAAACTGTGGAACCTGAAGGTCAAAGAGTATAACATTGTTGCTTATACCCAGAGATTTAATGAATTAGCTTTGACGTGTCCAAGGATGGTTAAGCCAGAAAGTGTGAAGATTGATGCTTACATCTAAGGACTGACTGATAACATTAAGGGTCAGGTCACTTCTTCTAGACCTGCCAATCTGAACGAAGATGTGCGTATGGCCCATAAGTTGATGGAGCAGAAATAGGAGGCTAGAGATGAAAGGATTCTGGAAGGAAAGAAGCGAAATTGGGAGAACTTTCAAAGTGGGAATAGTAGTAGTAAGAGCAACCAAAAGGATAACTCACGCCAACCTTCACAGAATAACCAAAGGTAAGGGAACGCGTGAGCTATGACTACTGCTCCGACTGAGAAGAAGGCTTCTTTTGGATCACTTCTTGTATGTGAACATTGCTTTACTCACCATGATGGTCCATGTATGATCAAGTGCCATAAGTGTGGGAAGGTTGGGCATAAGGCAAGGCACTGCAAGGAAAAGAGTGTTGCCATGGGTGCTAATGCTCAGCCTATTTAGACTTGCTATGATTGTGGTGAGCAAGGTCATATAAGGAACCGATGCCCAAAGAAAGTCAAGCAAGAGGAAACATAAGAAGTTTATGGCCGAGCTTATGCTATTAAGGATGATGAGCCGCAGGGTCCAAATATGGTTACTGGTACATTTCTGCTCAGTAACTGCTATGCTTCTATTTTATTCGATTCTGGTTCCGATATTAGTTTTATGGATACTAGATTTAGTTCCATGCTTAATATTGAACAGGTTAAAATAAGAGCTAGTTACGAGGTAGAACTAGCTGATGGAAGGGTAGTTAGTATGAACACTATTTGAAAGGTTGCACTTTGAATTTAGTAAACCATCTTTTTGAAATCGATTTGATGTCGATTGAGCTTGGTACGGTTGATGTCATAATCGGTATGGATTGGCTTGTCAAGCACGATGCCGTTATCGTTTATGGTGAAAAGGTTGTTCGTATACCTTTTGGAAACAAGACGTTGACAGTCGAAAGTGACAAAGGTGTGTCACGACTAAAGGTCATATCTTGTATTAAGGTCTGTAAGTATATCGAGTGAGGTTGTCATTTGTTTTTGGCATATGTGACAGAGAAGAAATCAAAGGAGAAATGATTGGAATACATGCCTCTAATTTGTGACTTTCCTGAGGTGTTTCCTAAGGATTTTCTGGGATTACCACCGCCGAGGCAAGTAGAGTTTTAAATTGATTTAGTACCAGGGGCTGCATATGTTGCGCGTGCACCATATAGATTGGCATCGTCTGAGATGAGAGAGTTGTTGGTACAACTGCAAGAGCTGCTGGAGAAAGGATTTATTCGTCCAAGTTCATCACTGTGGGGAGCATCGGTATTGTTTGTGAAGAAGAAAGATGGATCTTTTCGAATGTGTATAGATTACCACGAGTTAAACAAGTTGACTGTCAAGAATCGTTATCCTCTCTCGAGAATCGATGATTTATTTGACCAACTTCAGGGTTCTATCGTGTATTCTAAGATCGAACTGCGATCAGGATATCACCAGTTAGGCATTAACGAAGAGGACATTCCAATTACTTCATTTAGAACTTGGTATGGTCACTTTAAGTTCCAAGTGATGCCATTTGGATTGACTAATGCGCCTGCTGTGTTTATGGACTTGATGAACCGAGTATGCAAGCCATATCTTGATAAGTTCGTCATAGTGTTCATCGATGATATTTTGGTTTATTCCAATGACAAAAAAGAGCATGGGAAGCATTTGAAGATTATTTTGGAGCTGCTTAAGAAGGAAAGATTGTACGCCAAGTTTTCAAAGTGTGATTTTTGGCTAGATTCAGTATAATTTCTTGGTCATGTGATTGATCGTAATGGTGTTCATGTTGATCCTGCCAAGATCAAATCCATTAAGAATTAGGCTGCACCAACGACGCCAACGGAGGTGAGACAATTTCTTAGATTGGCTGGTTACTATCAAAGTTTTATTGATGGTTTTTCTTTGATCTCTAAGCCACTGACTAAGTTGACTTAGAAAGATAAGAAATACGAGTGGGAAAAAGAAGAAGAGGAAGCTTTTCAGGCATTGAAGCAAAAGTTGTGTAGCGCACTGATCTTAGCGTTGCTCGAAGGAACAAAAGATTTTGTGGTTTATTGCGATGCGTCACTTAAAGGTTATGGAGCCGTGTTGATGCAAAGAGAAAAGGTGATAGCGTATGCTTCTCGACAATTGAAGGTCCATGAAGAAAATTACGTTACTTACAATTTGGAGTTAGGAGCCATTGTTTTTGCTCTTAGATTATGGAGACATTATTTGTATGGGACAAAGTGTGTGGTTTTCACCGATCATAAGAGCCTACATTATATTTTGAATTAGAAAGAGCTGAACTTGAGACAACGGAGATGGATTGAGTTGTTGAGCGATTATGATTGTGAAATTCGATATCATTCGGGAAAAGCGAATGTTAGGATTAAAAGTCTTCTTGATGCTGTTGGAGTTACTGCTGCTCTTATTGATGTTAATGATGCTCAGTCAAAGTTAGTGTTGCTGGAGAATTTCAATGAAAATTATTCTAAGTGTTTAAGACTGCTGGTGAAGTTACAACTGCTAGAGGAAGTTACTATTGCTAGAAGAAGTTACTACTGCTAGAGGAAGTTACTACTGCTAGTGGATGTTAAGACTGCTCAAAGACTTAGAAGAAGAATATTCTAAGTAGTTACTACTGCTAGTACACAGTTAGTACTGCTAGTACAAAAGTTAATACTAATAGTGAAAGTTACTACTATTAGTACAAAGTTAATGCTGCTGAAGGAGTTAATGCTGCTAGTGAAAAAGTTAGTATTGTTGAGTTAGTTAGTACTGCTTATGTGATTTATATGAGTTATATGTGTAAAAGATACGTATAACTTATTTGTTTAAAAGATTTGATATACTTAGGAAAGTATTGTAAGCCGAGTAGGACTCTTTGGTGTATAAAAGGAGGTCCTAGGGCATAGAGTTCGATGTATCAAAATGAGCGAATATAAGTCATTCTTAGAATTCTCATAGCTTCAAGGTCTTTGTAACCCTAATACTGGTAGAGTATTCGTATTATTATCATTAATAATATTGGAGCTTATTTGTTATATTGTGTATTCATTGTTTTACTATTTGATTCATAATTCTTCTTAATATTAAAGACTAGATTCCGCATAATCTTTAATACATTCAAACAAAGTTTCTACTATAGTTGTGTTAGATTTATCTATTATAAATAAACCTTATACAAGCTAAGGAATTTGATCTATTAAATTGGGATCAACAAGTGGTATCAAAGCTTGTTAAGAAGCTTTAAATAAGAATAATCTTTTTTATATACAAGATCTTGCTATAAGATATGGATCAAGATTCTGCACACATGGTGGCTGCATCCAAAGTTCTCATGCTCAAATCTGGTGAGTATGAGATATGGAGGATGAGGATTGAGCAATATGTCTAGATGATAGACTATGCACTGTGGGAAGTCATAGAGAATGGTGCAACCTTGCCAAAAATCCAAATTGTGGAAGGTATTGAAAAAGTGATGCCTATTACATTTGTTGATGATAAGGCTCAGAGAAGATTAGAGATAAAAGTTAGAAGTACTTTAATGATGAGCATTCCCAATGAACATCAATTAAAGTTTAACTCTATAAAGGATGCTAAGCTATTGCTAGAAGCTGTAGAAAAGAGATTTGGTAAGAATGCTGTTACTAAAAAGACTCAAAGGAATCTCTAAAAGCAGCAATATGAAAACTTCTCCGCTTCAAGCTCAGAGATACTTGATCAAACTTTTGATAGGCTTCAAACGCTTGTAAGTCAGTTGGATCTTTTGGACGAAAAGCTTTCACAAGAAGATGTTAATCAAAAGTTATTATAAAGCTTGTCACCTGAGTGGAACACACATGCTGTTGTGTGGAGGTATAAAGTTGATTTGGATACAATGAGCATGGATGATCTCTATAACAACCTCAAGAGCAGTACTAATGAAGTCTGGCCTAGTATCAGTTAATACTGCTAGACAAAATATTTCTAAAGCAGCAGTATTAGTTAATACTGCTAGACAAGTTAATGTTGTTCACTCAAAAACAACAGTGAATGTTGCTAGATCAAGGTCATATGTTTCTAAAATAGTACATTCAACTGTTAAGAGGCCCATTCATAAGAACACAACATTTAAAAACAGTAATGTTAATCAAAGGGTTAATACTATTAAGGGCAAAAATCTTAATACTGTTAGGCCAAAAGCAGTAGTTAATGTTGTTAAGGGAAATAATGTTAATGTTGTTAAGGCCTCAGCTTGTTGGGTTTGGAAAACAAAGACTAAAGTTTTAGACCATGTTTCTAAACAAAACAGTGCATCAATCACCCTAAAGAAGTTTGATTATATTGATGCACAAGGCAGATCCAAGTCAGTAATGGCTTGGGTCCCTAAAAGAAACTGGTTTTCTTATCTAGTGTGTAGGGCAATCCACAAATGGATTTACAGAATCAAGGAGTGATTAATAGTGGATGCTCAAGGCACATGACAGGGAACATGTCCTATCTTATAGACTATGAAAGATAGATGGAGGATATGTTGCTTTTGGAGGAGGGAAAATCACAAGAAAAGGAAAATCTTTACAAGAAAAGCAAAAGTGTTTTTGGACTAACATTTTGCAGGAAAAGGAACTAAAAGTGTTAGATTGATGATGGAAAAGCTGTTTGGAATGGAATTAGAGTTAATACTGGTGACTCAAAGTTAATGCTGTTAGGCATAACTTAATGCTGCTGAGCATAGCTTACTACTGCTAATTCTAAGTTAATGCTGATAGGCATAACTTACTGCTGAGTTACTACTGTTGGGTCACTTACTACTGCTGGTCGAAGTTAATGCTGCTAGGCATACGTTAATGCTGCTAGGCATAACTTAATGCTGCTAGGCATAACTTAATGCTGCTAGGCATAAACTTACTACTACTGGGTTACTACTGCTGTGAGAACGTTAATGCTGTTAAGGGTATTTTTCATAAATACTTCGATTAAGGGTTTCAATCAATCATTTAATTAATTTCAATCTTTTACATACTCTCTAATCACAAACCCTAACTCAATTTCATCATCCATTATTAAAACCCAACACAATGACGACTCTAAAATTTGTTGATACTCACAATATGGTTGCATTTTTGTCTAAACCCGAAGAAAGTGATGGGTTCAAACAAATTGTGGATTTTTTGAATGCACACCCCATAAAGTATGCTTTAACAGTTAATCCTGCTATATATACATCGTGCATTGAATAGTTCTGGTCTACTGTCATGGCTAAAATGGTTAATAGGGAAGTTTAGTTACATGCCCTAGTTGATGGGAAAAAGATTATAATCACTGAAGCAACTGTGAGAAGAGATCTTCAACTAGAAGATGCTGAAGGTGTTGAATGTCTGCCAAATTCTACCATCTTTAAAGAACTTACAAGGATGGGGTATGAGAAAATCTCTCAAAAGCTTACTTTCTATAAGGCATTCTTTTCACCACAATGGAAATTCCTGATTCATACTATATTACAATGTCTAAGTTCAAAGACTACTGCATGGAATGAGTTTAGTAGTACTATGGCATCTGCAATGATCTGTTTAGCTACTAACCAAAAGTTCAACTTTTCAAAATATATTTTTGAAAAGATCAAAGAGCATTTATTGGAGGAGCATGGAGCGACAATGGAGAAGATGAAGTGGAAAAGACTAAAGATGAAACTTGTCTTGTAGCTCAAGCGCCTGATGAAATATGCTTAGGAATAAACTTAGAACCCGATGAGTGGATTAAAGATAGTGGATGCTCAAAGCACATGACCAGTAATCGAAAGTTGTTTTATTCATACAAAGTGTACAATGGAGGAAACGTGATTTTTGGGAGCAACTTGCGCGGTAAAATCATAGGCAAAGGTACGATTTCTCAAGACTCTCTAATAATTGAAAATGTTGAGCACGTAGATAACTTAACATATAACTTGCTTAGTGTAGGTCAAATATGTGATAATAAGTGCAAAGTAATATTTACCGAACATGATAGTGAAATAATCAAAGACGAAAAGGTTATAGGTAAAGGAATTAGGAAAGGAGGAATATATGTAATGAAACTAGGAAATAAACCGGAAGACAAAATATGCCTTGCAACATTAGACAAAAACTCCACACTATGGCATAGGAGATTAGGTCACGCTAATATGCAACTAATTCAATCATTAGCATCTAAAGAATTAGTTAGAAATCTACCTAAAATTAAATACGACCGACATTTTTGTGATGCTTGCAAAATTGGAAAGCAAGCTCATGCAAGTCACAAGGCTAAAAATATAGTTTCAACAACTAGATGCTTAGAACTACTTCACATGGATTTGTTTGGCCCTTCCGCCATACGAAGCTATGGAGGGAATCGTTATACCTTAGTAATCGTAGATGACTATTCTCGATTCACATGGACTAGATTTTTAGCAAATAAAATCGAAGCCTTCGAAAAATTCAAAATATTTAGTAAAATGATCCAAAACAAATTGAGATGTTCCATTGTATCAATTAGAATGGATCATGGTCGGGAATTTGATAATGAAGTACAATTCGGAAACTATTGTGATTTAAATAGGATATCTCACAATTTTTCCGCTCCTCGTACTCCACAATCTAATGGGGTAGTAGAAAGAAAAAATCACACTCTACAAGAAATGAGTAGAACCATGTTAAATGAACAATCCATTCCTTAAAAATTTTGGTGTAATGCGGTCGATACGTCAACCTATATAATTAATAGAGTTTCCATTAGACGTATTTTAGGAAAAACTCCATACGAGTTGTTAAGAGGTAGGAAACCAAACCTTAACTATTTTAGAGTATTCGGAAGTAAATGCTTTATTCTTAATACAAAAGATTACCTCACCAAGTTCGACCCAAAGTCGTACGAAGGTGTTTTCCTAGGATATTCGCAAAATAGTAAAGCTTACATAATACTTAACAAACAAACAATGAAAGTTGAAGAGTCGTTGAATGTAACTTTTAATGAAATCCCTCCCCCGCCTAAAACATCACCATTGGAAGATGATGAGTTAGTCGAAGAAAAGAAGCTATTGAGGGTTAGAAAAACAAAACACAGAGGGCAATGATCTTAAAGACATTTCATTAGAAAATAATCAAATTGTAAATATTAAAGAATCTAAAACTCATCCCCTAGAAAACGTTATTGGTAATCTAAATCAAAGAACTCTTAGGTCGCAAGCTCAAGACAAAAGCAATTTCTTTTGCTTTATTTCAACAATAGAACCTAAAAATATAAATGAGGCATTAAAAGATGAAAATTGGGTAATGGCCATGCAAGAGGAACTAAACCAATTTAAAACAAATGATGTTTGGGAACTAGTCCCAAATCCCATGGATATGACCATTATAGGAACAAAATGGGTATATAGAAATAAACTCGATGAAAATGGCGTAGTAACTAGAAACAAAGCTAGGTTAGTCGCCCAAGGTTATAATCAACAAGAAGGAATTGATTATGACGAAACATATGCACCCGTAGCTAGACTAGAGTCCATAAGAATACTTTTAGCTTATGCTTGCGCACTAGACTTTAAGTTATACCAAATGGATGTGAAGAGTGCATTCCTTAACGGTTTTATCAATGAGGAGGTTTACGTGGCACAACCTCTAGGATTCATTGACTTCGCAAAACCTAATTATGTCTATAAACTTAAGAAAGCTCTTTATGGTCTGAAACAAGCCCCAAAAGCTTGGTATGATCGATTAAAAGCCTTTCTTATTAAACATGATTACTCCATAGGAATGGTAGATAACACACTCTTCACTAAAAAGAAAGACTCCAACCTCATTATCGTCCAAATATATGTTGATGACATTATATTCGGATCAACTTGTCAAGAAATGTGTGATGACTTTGCCAAGATCATGCATGATGAGTTTGAAATGAGTATGATGGGGGAGCTAAAATTTTTCTTAGGATTGCAAATAAAACAATTAAATGATGGAATATTTTTTAATCAATCAAAATATATTAAGGAAATACTTAAGAAATTTGGACTAGAAGACTCTAAGCCAATGAAAACCCCTATGTCTACAGAAACCAAACTCACGAGAGACGAAGAAGGTGAATCCGTAGATAATACCAATTATAGAGGCATGATAGGTAGTTTATTATACTTAAAGGCAAGTAGACCCATTATCATGTTTAGTGTTTGCCTTTGTGTACGCCTTCAAGAGGATCCTAAAACCTCTCACCTAGAAGCGGTTAAACGTATCTTCTAATACATTAAAGGCACTATGCATTTAGGATTATGGTATCCTAAGGGATCCGGCTCAGAAACAATAGTGTATGCGGATTCGGATCATGCGGGAGATTACGTAGATCGCAAAAGCACCAGTGGTGTTGAACGTTTATGGGATGTTGCTTAAACATCTTGGTTTTCGAAGAAGCAAACCGCTATTGCCATCTCCACAACCGAAGCGGAATATGGAAGCGCCGAAAAGGTATGTCAACAAGCCCTATGGATGAAACAAGCTCTCGTAGACTATGGCGTTAGGTTAGACGACATTCCAATAATGTGTGATAACAAAGGAGCTATAGATTTAAGTAAGAATCCCGTTCAACACTCACGAACAAAACACATTGAGATTTGCCATCACTTCCTTCGCGATAATGTTCAAAAAGGGAATATCTTTATAGAAAAGATCTCATCGGAAGACAACATAGCTGATATTCTAACTAAACCACTCAAACGTGGGCCATTTTTAACTACTTACGTCTAGATCTAGGAATGATGGAACAAATTGATTAAGTTTTCTGCATAATAAAGAAATAATAATCATCAAAGAACTGTTTGTCAAAAATCTAAGAAAAAGTTTCTCAGCAGGTGGCGCCCCCCTTAATTCATAAAGGGCGGGCCCCTTAATTTTAAGAGGACCAGCCAGACTTTAAGGGGACCACCCACCTGACTGAATAAAATATTTTTTTCTCTCTCTCTGTAGCAAACTCTTACAAATTCCTCTATCTAAATGCATATCTCATTATACATATATACAATAGTCCCAATCTATTATTTTCGAAAAACTTTTTCTCATGACTAGGAGCACATGAAAATTAATTTTCATATATTGTTGAGATATGCTAAAAACATTTTTCACACATGCATAATGTTCTCTTACTTCTTCTCAAAAGTATATATAATCCAATATATATTTTTCGACAATCTTGGTTGAGCAAAATTAAATCAAGGAGCATTTGGATTATTTCTTATGTTTTACATGTCTTAGTGTCGAAATAATCGCTACTCCATATTTGACGCACTTAGGCACACACTAGTACTTGCACAAAAGTTTGGTTCATTTTTTAACTTAACCCTCTTGTCAAGAAAAATTATTTGTGCATTATATCTAGTTACTATTTATATGCTCTTCACTCTTTTGGTCTTCAATTCATATATGACTATATGCCAAAATTATGTGAAATAGTTTTATCCTACAACTTGTCATATATATGTAGAATGTTGAATGATTAATTGCTATGTGCCAAAAATCTTAATTGCCTTAAAAGGATGGACTTGCTGCAAATTAACCACCAAAACAGAAACCCTCACACAAAATTTTGAGAAAAATCAATTTTTGGGAAATCTAGAAATTAGCAAAGGGCGGCCCCCTTAATTCATAAAGGGCAGTCCCCTTATCTTTAAAGGGACCGACCCCTAATTAAGGGGACCGACCTAGACTGTGACGGGTAAAACAGTATTTTTCATCCCTCTTTGACCAAATACCCTAAATTCACAAACATTTCTTGGATTTGATCCTTTAAATGTTCATCTTTCCTAATTTAAACCTTTCCTCCACTATAAATACACTCTCAACCATCATCATCACAATCATCCTCACCAATGACATCTCCTAACAAACCCACATCCAAACCATCAAGGGTAGCCAAAATGAGTGTGAAACCCATTTGGAGGAAGAAACTAAACCCTTGTAACACATCCAATGATATCAATGTAAACTCACCTACACCAATGCCAAAACCATTCACTCCTCATCATGAACCATCTCAAGAAAACAATCACCCCAATCGAGCATTACCAAATCCTTGCATTAAGGACACTATCACATCACCACAAGTTGTCTCACAACCTCCATTTACTATCTCACCCATCAATTCACATGTTACTCACACTCAAGCTCCACCTCAAAGTGACAACCAAACTCAACACACACCACCTCTATCTCCAAGTAGAGAAAGCCTACTTGATGACATTAATCAACTACAAGACCTATCAAACCTCTTAGCCATGCATCTATCACAACAACAAAACAACATTCCCTAATCACCTTACTCTCCAAACCTACCACACACCCTCAACATTACCCAAGTTGAAACCCATGTTGGGTATTTCCCTTGTTGCATCTTCACCTAAAAACAATTCCTTGCTTTAAGTGAGGATATTAATTGGATTGAATTCCTCCTTACTCGACCACAACCACCACCTAGAGTCCAACGAGACTATCCTCCCACAACCGCCTCCGCTCCAAACTCTCCATCAACAACCAACTAATCTCATCATATGCCTACAAATAATCCTTCAACCCTTTTGAATCGCAAGCAAGTCCAAAATCCTTCTATGGCTATTTAGGATTTTTCTAGTGTCATGATGTATTAATATGCTTCTAAAGCATATTAGCTTTTCTTTTTATGTATGCTTGTGTGTAGTTTACACACATTGTCCTAAATGAATGAAGTATCTTTTGCTTTAATGTTTGCTTGCACTTGTTATATTTTTCCTTCCTTCTTGATACATGTTAGAAATATTTTTATTGCTCTAACTCGTTTTTGTAGCCAATAAACCATAGCTCGATTCCTTGGTTCCCTCGAACGAGGGGGAGCACACATCAAGGAGGAGCATTTATTCTGTTGATTCTACAAAAAGGGGAGAGATGACATAAAACTCACTAAATGTTTGTTTAAAAATAATTTTACATTTAATGAGTTTAAATTTTTTAATCATAAAAAAGGGGGAGATTGTTGATAGAAATAATGCCTAAAAACATTATTAATATTTTTCACATCTTTACGTTTTGATGATCACAAAATATAAAAACGTTCAATGCAAAATTAAATGTAAACAAGTAATTAGTAGTAAATTGTTATTTCAAAAGTTATATCACTTAAATGTATGAATAAATAAATGCTTAATGCATTTTATGATCAAAGGAAATTTTTATTCAAAATAAACATTTTGAAATTCAAATTTTTGGACTAAAAACGGCTAGAAAATTCCACAAAATTCTCCACAAAAGGACAAACTGAGGAGCGCCCAGTCTAGGGCGGCCCCTTTAAATACACGGATGGCCCCCTTAAAATTAAAGGGATCGCCCACCTATTTAAAGGGACCGCCCATAGGTAGACGCTTCTCCAGTTTGTCCTATAAATACTGGACTTTTCCTTACTATTTTCTCACATTTTGCACTCATTCTTTTTGATCAAAAATATCCTACACATATCATTAAAATCCTTTGATCATTTAATCATAAAGCTTTGTTTCCAACTGATCCAAGCTCAAATCCTCAAGTGCAAGAGAAGAATACTTCCTAACATCAAGTGAAGAAGTATTACACCTTTGTGTATTGCTGCAATCCCATTGCGTCTATATCATATCTTGTAAATCATTTGTAAATCTTGTAAAGTTATGTAGTTGTTAGATTTTGGTGATTGTTGTATGTATAGTTGGATATTAGTGATCTTTCCAAGTAGTGTTAGATAGTTGTGATATAAGTAGTGTGGTGAAGTGAAGTCGTGAAGTTGTGAAGAAGTCTTGAAGTTGTGAAGTTGTGAAGTCGTGAACAAGTTGTGAAGTCGTGTTGTGATAGATTGGTTCTAGCTAAGATTAGAACTCGACATCTAGCTTTGTGTCGTAAATCGGTATAAGCAACGTTGTGTACGGTTTTCTCCGCCATAAGGGAGCTTGTTGACATAGTGAAGAAAACTCTCGAGTTAGGTGCTCAAGGAGTGTAGTAGGGCGAAGAGGTGCTTCGTTACCAAACCAATATAAATTCTCGCGTCGTGGTTTAATTGTTCTTACTCTTATTTCTTGTCTTACATTTATTTTCTTATAGTACCTTGCTAATTGTTTAGATAAATATATTGTTCATATTATGCAAGTGTTGAATTCACATAAAATCGAATCTAGAATTTTTACAAACACTTTAAAACCTTAAATTAAAAAGCAGTAAACTATTCAATCCCCCTTCTAGTTTTCCACACTCAATCTTACTGACTCGTCCTAAACTCACTCGTAGAGATATAGGCTTTCATCTTCGAATGAACTCATGCGTTCTCACGCGACGGATACGTGACGTTACACTCGATAAATACGAGGCAAGAAAAAAAATCAACATAAAACAAATGGTAAATTTTACCAGCGAGATCAAAATATAATTACAATCGCTCTTATCATGAGAGGCAAAATACGCCACGGAACGTATCCGGGTAAAACATACATCACGTCATTCTTAAAAGAAGACTTTAAACAAATGATCAACCCAAATCTTAGTTTGGTGATCATGCCAACGAAACAAAGCGCACATCGCTACGCAAAACCAAAACATACATTGCTAACCAAAACCAAAATATACATCATTATCCAAAACCAAAATATACGTCACCTTCCCGGTCTCATTAAATAATGCACCACCGGTTGCGAAAACATTCTGGAGTACCTATGAATCCATCAAATACATTATAGTACTATTACACATAACTACATAATCATATAAGCATATATTCACACATTCGTCATTTTACAATGCATTTACACTTCGGCCTAGCTTTACTTAGGCATTTTATCACGCTTGCTTATGATTAAGCCTTAGCAAATAAACCATGCTAGTTTACTATGAAGTCTTCACAATTAATACCATGGGTAGGCGGAGACTCCGCCGATCCCATTTCACATTATACCATGCTTGCTAAATAGTTAAGCCATTTCAACAATAATTCTTGTAGGAAAACATAATAGATCAATAGAATTTACTCGAGCATGAAGGATTCAATAGTCGTGCCCTCAGAGATGGCGATTTCAACTATCTCTTATTAGACGACTATCACAATTTGGGTCAATCTCAATACATCCTATTGGGTATCAGACATATAAATTGATCACATCGAGACAACCACGCAAATTCACTAGACAATTTCTTCTAAATTCCTAACTTTATTCCCTTCGACTCGAGGCTTAAGCTATTTCGATTGATCCTCCCCTGGGAAATGGTGACGGATGTCGCCATTGGGTTTCATTAAGGTTCTCAATCTTCTCGCTCGGCTTTGTGCAACAAATTCATTGCGTTCAAGGAGTAAGTACCACTACACCTAACTTTAAGTCAGGGGTCGCTTAGTGTTCTATACCAACCCTTGACGATCAAAACACGTACATCAAGAAACATTACCACTACTTCGTAGTCACACAACATCAAGTAGTAATCAAAAGATAGTCATTCATGTTTCATCACAAAGAAATACATAGTTGTATTGATCATTAAATGATACAAATTGTTACAACCAATAGCATCAAGTATACTAACTAAGGATTTCAGTTTAGTGATTACACAATAGAAGGAACTACAATTGAAACTATCTACTAAGAATCACAAGGAAATCCTTGCGGCTTAGATGCATGACTCTTCTCTTTAAAATTCATGAGGACATCAATAGCTTCCCTTGGCCCTTCTTCAAACACAAATCCTCTTTTCATTCTGTTCGACTCATGCCGTTGGCTACTTTGATTGCTCCTCCAGAATGGTGACGGATGTCGCCATTGGATTTTACTAGAGTTTCAGTCATTCGCTCCCCTATACGTATTTTGAGTCCCTTCGTCAAGGAGTAAGATTAACTACACCTAACCTTAGGTCATGCGCCATGTAGTGCTCTATACCTATCCTCGACAATCAAGATACATACATTAAACAATATTACCACTACTTTTCATTTCGGGGAAAGAAGTCTTCTTCATGATTGTCGGTCGATGCAACAAAAGCAATATACATCTTTGATATAAGAGAAGCCTTCTCCATTCTCACTTTTAACTTCGGAACTAGCCATCATGGCTTTCATTCAACTCGGAAACCTTGCAACTCCAAGGAGATCCCTTTTCAGTGCTGGTATTCGGTTTCCTGGTTTCTCATCGTCTTACTACCTTACCTTTCTTCCATGATGTTTGGGTATGTATACGTGTCCATGCACGATGGCACTTTATATCGTTACTAGTCCTAGGAAATTATGCCGTTACGCGGCATGCGGATGTTCAGTCCGACCTCACACCAAGTCTTACTTCAACAAGCATCTGGTTCAAACCCTCGATGACTTAATTCTATGATTGCCCACTAGTACACCGATCATACTTGATCTCTACACATGTCTCCATAACTACCGCTGATCTACATTACCACGAACTACACTTCACTCCTCCATAGACACTCTCGTTGCGAACAATACCGTTGGTATTTTCCTTTCGGGGTGACTTGGTCACAATGACTCACATGTGACTCTCTTCATGTAGTCAATGGGAGTAAGGTTACTTGCCCAAGAAACCGTAGCGAGGGTAAAAACATTTTCTCCTTCCGAAAGCTCGATCAAAATTTCTTCCAAAAGGTTAGATCAAAGAAATTTTATACCATTTCTTTCATTTTATTTTTTTATAACACACACTTAAACACTCTTCCCCTCCATAAAATCCGGCCGGCCGCCACCCAGCCGCCGTCGGCCATCACCATCCCCGCCGAAAAAATTTTCTGGCGAGTTTTCCGGCGAACTCTAAAAATTCTCCCCTTCACCCGATCTATCCAATCTACCACACCACGCGCCACCCTCCTCCAGCCACCGAACCTCCTCACCATCTCTTCTCAACCACCCAAGGCTGCGTTTGGTTTCTTCGGTACCTAAAAGGGTGCGTTTGTTGTTCGGGCCAGCGGGTGTACGCTGAGTTCGCGCCGTAGCAGTCGTCGACCCAACTCTTTGGTGTTTTTTTAAGTCTTCGTTTACTTGGGATCTGTTATTTTGTTGTTTAAATGTGATGAAATCCATGGGACACTTGCGTTAGACTAGTTGTGCTAGGTTGATTGATCGGCATTGAACTTCTTCTTTACTTTCTTCCTTGATCATTTCATCCTTAGAGAAATCAACTCCTTTCTCCTTTTGATCAATCCTTCATCTTCAGTAGACCTAATAGAGATAAAATCTTCATTTGACCTCTTAATCCTCTCATACAAAGCTTGTACTTCCTCAAACTTCTTGATTTTCAGTTCAGCATGCTTGAAGTTTCCCACATGCTTTAAGTAGGTCATCATCTGATTTCTTAATTGATTCTTGGTTGGTGGTCTGTTTCTGATAGCTTCTGATCTTTGCTGGGAAAGGAATTTTCTTTGAGCAGCAATTGTGTCATGAAGGAACTTAGCTCTTTCTTCTATTGTAAATTGCTCTCTTTCTTGTTCTTGAAGCTTCTCAGCAAGATAGGGTCTATATCGCCTCAATTCCCTTTTTTTGGGGGCCTTTATATCATCAAAATTTCTTATAAGAGCTTCATTTGCAGCATTTTCTTTAGCAATTCTGTTTCTTTCCTCTTCAGCTTCCCACTCTTCTTGCATTTTCCTAGCCAACTCTTGATCACTTTCAAGCTACTTAAACTTCTTCTCAGCTTGAGGAATACCATCAGATTCACTTTTAGATTCATCCTCCTCTTTAATCTTCTTCTTCCCTTTATCTTTTGGATCAATCTTTGGAAGAGGCTTTAATGTGAGAAGTGATCTTGTAAAGGTAGGCTTAGGTCTATCAGTTTCTTCAACATCCTTCAACTCTACACCTTTCTCCTTTTCTCTAGAAACTGCTTTGGCTTGACTCATGTTGAGGAGAACCTTAGCTATTGTTTCATCATCTCCAAATATTTTAGGAATGGGTGTTTGAGTGGATGTTTGAGTGGCTTGAGTAGTAATTTCTTCTTCAGTACCTTTCTTATGCACATCAGTACTTTCTACATGCTCTTCAGTACCTTCAATGTTCTCTTCAGTACCTTCAAAGTTCTCTTCAGTACCTTCATTTTGCCCCTCAGTACTAACTTTGGATCCATCAGTACTAACTATTGGTCTGTCAGTACTAAAGTATCTACATATCTGTACTAACTCCATCCTGTCAGTACTAATATCATCTTTAAGATACTAAGTATATTTCCCATCAATCTCACTTGTCTTCATTCACCTTTTCTCTTGTCCTCCCTTAATTCTGAGCATTCTCTGTTTTCATGTGATCAACTGTATCTGCGGGGCTTTTCATCAAAATGAAGGATTTCTTTTGAATGTATGATTCACCTTTAGCCAAAATTCCTTACCTTGTTTGGAACAGACTCTTTGTGGCACCCTATGGTTTTTTGAGAGCTCTTCCTGGGAATCTTTGCTTCAATGGAGACACATTTCAGATATGCTTTATAGGTGTTTGATGACAGGTTTATGCTTGCTTCTGAGACTTTGTGATCTGAGCTTCAAGGCTTGTATTTCCTTGGCCTGATCTGAAACCTGTTTACACAAAGATAGACAAAGATCATAGACACCTTGGATAGTCATGGGTCATCACTAATTCCTGAAAAGGGATTTTATCATGGTATGAATGGACCTCCCAAGGATTCTCAACACTAAATTTCTGGGATACTGAATCTGGAATAGTAGTAGTGGGTGAAGGGTCTTGGGATGGGTCAGGCGGATGCTTAAATAGGTAATCTCACTAGTTTTGAGCCAGGGATGAGTCAGGATGTGGTCAAGAGGTACTTAATAGTGGGGAGAAGGAGATGTGTAAGGCTGTGGCTCAAGAGGTACTTCACTAGTGGGAGCAGGGGAGGGTGTTGGTTGTGCTTCAGATGGTCTTTCTGAAGAAGCACCCTCATCCTGAGTTGGTTGTACCAACATAGTAGCAAACAAAGGGGTTATATTCCCTGAGAAATGCTTACCCTTCTTAACCATGAAAGAAAAAACTTTACTAGTTAAAGTATTTACAGGAAAATGATCTAAAGGTACAGACACATCAACTAATTGTTTACCTAAAAAGATAGAAATAAAGCGTGGGTACATGACAAACTTCTTCTTAGCATCTAAATGTCTAAGCATACCATCAAAAATTAATTTAGAAAAATTATACTTCTGATTAGATGTTAAACAAATGACAGCAGTGGCAATGTTTGTAGGAATTTGATCCCAAGAGGTGCTTTTGGAACTTAGACAATGATTAATTGTGTGAAATAAAAACCTCCATTGGGGTGAAAACAAAGCTTTATTAAATGTTAACACCGTTAAATCCCCCTCATACCCCATTCGCTGTATAGCATCAAAAATGTCCTGATTAGGTAATGTGTCTATCCCATCAGCATCATCAAAAAGAAGATCACTTCTGATGGATGCTTCAGAGATAGACACAGACTTGCCAGCTACTTTGGCAGAAATGTGCCTAACATTGTTGATTGTTTTGGACTTAGCAGACGTCCAAAACTGTTCAACAAATGTAGTAGATACAGTAGGACTTACAGTGAGAGCAAAATGAATCGAACTTCGCTTGAGAAAGTCAATGATTTCATGAAACTCCTCATTCCCTTCAGACTTCTCCAAGTAGGCGACCATGTTATGCTTCGGACATGAATCAAGAACAGCCATTTTACTTGAAATAGAGATTGTCGAGAAAGTAGAAATTAGGGCTTGTAAGTTCGAATGTGGTTTAGAGAGAGAATGCGTACGAAACTGCGCAATTGAAATGGGTTTATATAGGTTTAGGAGACCTAATTTCAAGGAAACCGCTTCAATTTACACTTTGTACCCTCGTCGGTATTTTTCTTTAACATCTCTAAAGCGGTACAAACTTTGCCCAGCGGTACTAACTTTGCACTGGCGGTACTAACTTTGTCCTACCAAAGAAAGAACAATGTAGGTAACAGGAGTGCTTCAGTACTATTAGTAGCTCTGCTCAACAACTCTCTAAACCCTAACAAACCTCTAGAAATACCCTAGCTCAAGAAATACATCACCTATGGTTAACATGTTTTTCTTTTACATCACATTGCCTCCCTTTAACCAATGCAGCTTATGGATTAATCATCCCAATAGTAACAACCAAGAACTGAAACCTGCTTACATCAAATGCCTTGGTGAGTAAATCAGCTACATTGTCATCAGTGTGGATTTTAAGCACCTGAATGAGTTTCTTTTCATAAGCATCTCTTATGAAATGGTGCCTAATTGCAATGTGCTTTGTCTTGGAATGATATACTGGATTCTTTACAATGCAAATTGTGCTCTCATTATCAATGTAGATTTTTATGTTCATGAAGTTGAACCCATAGTCTAACATTTGATTCTGAATCCACAAAACTTGCCCACAGCAGCTTGCAGCAGCAACATATTCTGCTTCAGTAGAAGAAGTAGCCACAATGGTCTGCTTCTTGCATTGCCAAGAAATAAGTCTCCTACCAAGAAATTAACAACCTCCTGTTGTGGATTTCCTGTCAAGATTTGCTCCAGCATAGTCACTATCTGAGTAGGATTCCAAGTCAAAAGAAGACACTCTAGGATACCAAAGACCCAGTTTGGGTTTGCCCTTTAGGTACCTAAAAATTCTCTTGACAACACTTTAGATGGGAAAGTTTTGGAGGTGACCTAAAAACCTAGAACAAGCACAAACTGCAAACATAATGTCAGGTCTAGAAGTAGTCAAGTACATTAAAGAGCCAATCATGGACCTATAAAGATGAACATCCACATCACTGGCCTCCTCATCCTTGACTAAAGGCTTCTGAGTCTTAATTGGTGTACTAGCAGTCTTTACATTTGCAAAGTCAAACTTCTTCAGGATTTCTGCAACATACTTATCCTGACTAATGAAGATACCATCTTCCTTCTGTTGACTTGTAAATCCAAGAAAGAAATGAGCTCTCCTATTGAAACTCATCTGAAATCATACTCTTCATTAATGCCTCAAACTCATCACACCAAGATTTCTTTGTATGAACGCCAAAGATGATATCATCCACATAGCTTGAACAAGTATGATACTCATTTTTGTGCCTTCTTAAGAAGAATTTTGTATCAATGGTTCGTCTTTTTATCCATTCTTCAACAAGAAATAGATTAAAGTAGCATACCAGGCTTGGGTAGCTTGGTGTAGCCCATAGGAGCTTTTACAACCTTTATACTTTCTTAGGAATGTTAGGATCTGAAAACCTGGTGGTTTGAGACACATATACTTCGTTCATCAATTTTCCCATAAAGAAGGCACTTTGCACATCCATTTGTAGACTACAAAACCCATATAAGAGGCAAAAGGCCAAAAGATCCTTATGGCTTCAAGCTTGCCACAGGAGCAAAAACCCATCAGAGTCCTATCCCTTCCTCTTGCCTATGACCCTGAGCAACTAACCTTGCTTTATTTCTGACAACAACCTCTTTCATCCTTCTTGTTTCGATAAACCCACTTTGTACCGATAGCCTTCTGCCATAAGCAAATCTACTAGGACCCAAACCTTTTGTATCTCAAACTGCAACAATTCTTCTTGCATAGCATCAACCCAGCTTTCATCTTCAAGAGCTTCTGAAATCTTCTTGGGTTCTTGTTGAGACAGGAAACAAGCAAATAAACAATGATGAAAGTCTTATGGTTAGTTTCTCTTTTCTTTTGACAAGCTACAAAAGCATGAGCTCCAGAACTTGTATTTACTTTGCTTCTTGTTTGTACTGCTGAGTTTGGATCTCCTAGAATAAGTGCTCTAGGATATGGAGTAAATCCTGTGCGTGGGAATAGGACTAACATTCACAACAGTTTCTAAGTTTGTGAAGTCAGCCACTGCAACCCTCATCATCAAAAGATGAAGTAGTGAAAATACCATCAGTGGAATTTTGATAGATATCCTCAAGTGGAGGTATCTCTGAATCATCTTCTTCAGAATGTGTTGGATCAGCAAGAGTTAATCCCTCATAAGGACTGGCAGTACTAACTGGTATGCTAGCAGTATTAAGTGGGTTAGTACTGCTAGCTCTGGCTGGTGTGCTAACAGTACTAAAAATGTTAGTACTGCTAGGCTTAGCAACTCCTTCTTTAATAACCAAGGTCTCAAACTTCTTCCTGAGAACTTCAGCTTCCTCATAAGCTTCCTTTTCTTGCTTCTTAAGTCTTTCAAGGTCATCCATAAAGACTTGTTCTTCCTCTCTTGGACCTGCTCTCTTATCATCTGTTGTTACTGCTGGAGTATTTGTTGAAGAATAAGAAGGCCATATTGGGAGTACAAAGCAGTCTTGAGTAGAGTCATCTTCTTTGTCAGAATCCCCCACATCAATAGTCTCTTCTGTACCTGCATTTTGGTTAGCTTCTTGTTGACCTGCATGTAGGTTAGCTTGATTCTCTAAACTAACAGGATGATAATTCATAGAATCAGTTAAATAATCAAGATCAAAAAGCCAAGTTGGTCCTTTTCCTGCAACATTTGGTTTGTTCTCTAAGAAGGTGATGTGCAGGTTTTCTTCAACTCTTTTGGTTTCTAAATTGTATACCCTAAAAGCCTTGCTTTGTAGAGAATACCCAACTAAAAACCCTTCATCTGATTTTCCAGCAAACTTGCCAAGGTGGTCAATGGTATTCAAGATGGTCACATGGCACCCAAAAGGTCTTATATAACTTATAATTGGTATCTTACCAGTTAAAAGTTCATAAGGTGTCTTATTATGAGGCTTGGTCACTAATACCCTATTTAGAACATAACAAGCAGTACTAACTGCTTCAGCCCAAAAAGTGTTAGGTAAAAATGAATCTGCAAGCATGGTCCTTGCAGCCTCAATGAGGGTCCTGTTCTTTCTCTCAGCAACTCCATTTTGTTGTGGAGTTCTAGCATTACTATATTCCCTCTTGATCCCTTTTATCCCACAGAATTCAATAACCTCCTTGTTCTTAAATTCTGTTCCATTATCACTTCTTATGGTCTTAACCTTTTGATTTAATTGGTTTTCTATCTGTCTTATAAAGTCCTTAAGGATTGCACTAGTTTCATCCTTAGTTCTTAAGAAAAATACCCAACTAAACCTGCTAAAATCATCAGTGATTACAAGGCAATAGGTCTTATGGTTCAAGCTCCTAACAGATGTAGGTCCAAACAAATCCATATGAAGAAGTTGTAGGGTTTGGCTAATAGAGCTTACTGCTTTGGCCTTACAAGAGGCCTTGTGTTGCTTTCCTTTCTGACAAGCAACACAAGTGTGGTCATTTTGAAAAATCTTTGAAGGTAAACCTCTGACAAGGTTTCCCTTCACAAGTTTATTTAAGTTTTTGAAATTTACATGACCCAGCCTCCTATGCCATTTGTTAGATTCATCAGTTGTGGCCTTTGCAATTAAACAAGCCAATCCTCCTGTAGGAACAATGTTTTCTAAATTGAAACTGTACATGTTGTTTTGTCTAGGGATTTTAAGTAGTACTTGATTTTCATCAGGTAACTTAAATTCAGGAGACAAAACAAGACATTCAGAGTCAGTAAACAAAACCTTGTTCTTTTTATCACATATTTGTGACACAGAAAAGAGATTGAAATGCTGAAGTTCTTTCACAAAGCACACATCCTCAAAATCTAACTTTCCAGTTTTTATTTTACCTTTACCAGTTATATAACCTCTACTACCTCCAAAAGCAACAGGGCCACCATTAAAGTCTTGAAATTCATCAAGGTAGGCCTTGTTCCCAGTCATGTGCCTGGAACATCCACTATCAACAATTCCTTTATTCTTTAGAGCTCTATGTGGATAATCCTGCACATTAAAAGAAAGAGATTAGTTTCTCTTAGGGACCCAAGCCTGTTTGGGCTTGAGTCTGCCTAGTGGATCTTTGAAAGTGTAACTATTTCCAAGACTGGATCCACTATTGTATTTGGATCCACCATGGTATCTTTGTGGTCTCCAACTTTTTTTTTTTTTAAAATTTTTTTTTTTTTTATTTTTTTTTTTTAATTTTTTTCTACAACCTGCTGAGGGCTTAACAGCAGTTTCCCTTTTTCCCCCAACAGTACTAACTGCATTTACCTTAGCAGTATTAAACTTTTGATTTGTAAAAATTGGTTTAAGTACTGTTGTCTTTTTGAAAGGCCTTGTTGGTGAATGAGTTTTGTGAAAAACATTTGCTGGTCTAACTCTATTCACAATTGGCTTAACAGTATTAACTTTCATGGCAGTATTGGTTAGTACTGTCTGTCTGTTAAAGCTTTGCCTAGCAGTACTAAAATTATTAGTACTGCTTGCTCTAGCAGTACTAACTGGAATTATACCAGTTCTAGTTAGTACTGCTGAAGGAATAAATTGATTTTGTTTATTCACTCTATGCACATTATTCCACCCATTGTTTAAGACAGCTTTTCTTGCCATCCTCTTCTCATGAAAATCACAATCTCTAATCAAATGATTAAGACTACCACATACAAAACATGCTCTTACAGCAAACCCATGCCCCAACTCTTTCTTATCAACTTTAGGTTTTTGACTATGTGTGTTTTGACTTTTAACATTTTCCCTAGGAGTTTTTACTTGCTGGTTAGCAAAACTAGGTGTTTCTTGTTGTTTTGTTGGTATAATTACACACTCATCATCACTATCTGACTCATACTCCTCAATGATAGGAGCATCAGACCAGACCTTAGGTTGACTTTCTACATTAGATTCAATGACAACTGGTTCAGACACTAATTCAGAGGGTTCTGTACTAATGTTAGATTCACAGGTATCACATTCACTTGATTGGGATTCAGATTCACTAGGTTGAGTCTGTTTTGGACCATATGTAAACTGAGAGTAATCTATTTCAATTTCAGGTCCAGTGGGCATATAATTCCCTGTCATGGGTGGGGGTACAACATGCATTCCTTCTGCAAACCTATCATTCAAAGGTTGGTTTTCTAAATCACTCTCTTTATTCATAAAAACACTTTGCAATACTTCATTTTCATAACTCAAAATACCATCATATCTGTGATCCCCATACCCAAGCCCAAACTTATCATTAGCACTCATTTGGGTATTTAGCAGTTTACCAAGATTCTTAGAAGAATTATGCCATTTTTCTACTTTAGCCTTTAAATCTTCTTTTTCTTTTTGAGCTTCTGCTAATAGTTTCTTATGGTATGTGAGGACATCTGTTTTATCATCTAAATCTATTTTCATAAACTTTATCTTTTGTTCATACCAAAGTTGTCCTTGTTGATGAGCAACTAACTGTGCTTCAACTTTCTTAAGACCTTGAGAATATGCTTTTATTTCTATGCTTGCATCACTTAGTTGTTCTCTCTGAGCATCATACAATTTTTTAAGATTAGCATAAGACTCTTTACACTTATTTGAACAAGAAATTACCTCTGTGTCTGAGTCTGAGCTGTTGCAAGCCATCAAAGCATAATCTTCATCTTCTGAATGATTTGTCCAATCTACTCCTTCTCCATCAACTGTCACCAATGCTTTAGAATCCTCCTTCTGTCCAGTTCTGCTCCCATCTTTGTTTCCAGAATTCCATGCATCCCTCCTCCTGTTATCTTGAGTTCCCTTGATTCTACACTCTCTAGCAAAATGCCCTGTTTTGTGGCAATTGTAGCATTCCACTTTGGTTTTATCAAAGCCAACAGGTTCTTTTGCATCAAATTGTAGCTTTCTACCAGTCTTCTTGTAAAACTTTTTCATTCTCATTGAGATCATGGCCACTTGCCACTTCAAGTCCATTTCTTCAAGGTCATATTCATCAATCTGTTCCAAGTCCTCATGATCCAGTTGAGGGCAACTTGATTGATTAGCAAGAAGTGAGTATGATGAAGTTTGTTCATACTTTGTGTTTTGACCAGAAAGATTGGGAACACAATAAGCGGTACTAACTTCATTAGTACTGCTGGTGTTCTCAGAGACAAAAGCTACATTTTGCGGGCTTGAGGATGATGATGCAGTAGAGCCTTTTATATCACTCTCAAAGACTCTTAGATTATTGTATAAATCATCAAAACTAAGACTGTCTACCCCTGGTTTGGTTCTCATAATTAGGGAAACTTGTGACCAGGCAGAAGGTAGAGATCTTAGGAATTTTTGATTTGCATCCTCAGTCAACAAAGTAACTGTTTGTGTTTCCCAAGACAAAAAGCTACTTTAGATGGGTCTAGATGGATGAGATGCAGTAGAGCCTTTTAATATCCCTCTCAAATACCCTTTAAAAATATAGAACAAAACATCAAACCTGAAGGAGTTGTCCATCCCTGTTTGTTCTCATTAATAGGGAGACCTTGTGACAAGGCAGAAGTAGAGATCTTAGGAACATTAGAATAAGCATCCACATTATGATACACCTGGCTCCATGAATGTTCTAACTGACTTAGAAGACTTTGTAACCTATCATAACCTTTGTAAGCCGCTTACCCATCAATTTGGATACTGAGAATCCTTCAAACTGTAGCTTCAAGATATACTTTTGTGCATCTTTTTTATGTGGATTCGACAATTTTATCTTTCCTATTCCACCAAATCTTGATTTAATGGCATCCTCCCATTTCTTTGCATCTGTCAAGCTAATTGAACTTTGCAAGGAATGATCTTATGGAATGGGCCAAAAGCAACAAGGTGGACCTTGCTTTTCCTCCCTTCTTCCTGTTCCCTCCCCTCCCTCTGGGACAAATCTCTTTCAGCAATTTGTTCTAGGAGGCAATACCTTAATATTTGTCCTGATGTTCTGTATGAAGATACAATGACCATTCTCCCATTTTGGATGAACCACCCAAATGGATAGTCGTATTGGCCAAATAGTATGCTCCAACTTCATAGACCCCAGATACAAAATCTCCCTACCTCCCTCCCTTTTTAGGAATAAGCAGTTTAAAATATTGGTTATAGCAAAAACTCTGTATTGATGAGTTGTTGGGCTGGTGTATGTGATAGATGGGGCGGTTGGTGGATGGACTTCGTCTGTGATTGTTTGATAGTGCTCATATTAGAAGGTTTAGAATATGAGAGTTTGCATTAGATATGTTATTTCTTATTCAGATTTTCTCTCTACATGCTCTGATACCACTTTGATGAGTCCCAAAATGAATAGATTACTTTGTAGCCTATAACTGAAGAAAGCCCAATAATGTAAAAAGTACAACTTACTGAACTAGAAACACAGCTTAACGAGATACAAATAAGTTGATTGCCTGAATCTCAACACAACGACGAAACGAAGAAAAAAATATATATAACAAAATAAACGAACTTTCTATTACTCTGCTTAGAACAATTACAGATTAACCAACTATTTGTGATGTATAATTGCTATAGAGATATCAAGAAGGACCTGTGGCTAACTAATGCCCCAAAAGGGATCCTTTTATAAACAAGAATAAACCCTGAACAAGACTGGCGTTTACAAAACGCAATAAACTTATCTTTTTTCCTAAGATATCTACATACAAATCCACATAAACGGTACACAACTTTTTCTAACTAGACACGTACATAATAACTAATTCGAACAAAACTTACAATAATAGTACAGTCGGTACTCACCTATACATAACCGTAACTAACATATTGTACTGTCGGTACTAACTTACTAAAACATAAATCCTAACAATGAAGTATACATAGTAACTTGCAAAATTTCGAATAAATTCATAAACCAATGGCAACATAACATACTAAGTACATATTAACAACAACAAAATTCCGTAGATTTATATCACTAAATATCCCTATGTTGAAGTCTAATCTCGATCACTCAAATGAAATTAAACTGAATTATAGTTGATTCTAAAAAAAACAAATTTCTGATTAATTTATCATACTTTTCTCCAACTCATTTAGCGTTATGATGTAATCGTGCATCTTGTTGTCCTAATTTGTGGGCTATGGACACCAAGTATAGAAGAATAGATTAGCTCCGTGAAATTAAATGGGAGAACGAGGGAAAAGAAGTGTATGTGACAACGATCGTTAAACAACTAACAAAAACATGTCACATGTGATCACATGACCGAGTCAACCCTTCAATCTACCGAGTTTACAAGTTTAGGGTACTACACCGCACCATTAAAAGTTTAAGGTAGTAAAAAACCCGGTTAACCAAGTTTGAGGTACCAAAATACACTTTGACCTTCTTTTATCGGTACGACTTTCCGACTAATATAATAAAAAACCCCATAAAATAATACTCTATAAAAATCATTTAAAAATACACACACAAAGGGACGAAGGACTAGGTCGCAATTGGGACCTTCTTATGCATTTGTTCGCATAAGGGTACTAGACTAACCTTTTTTTCTTTTTAGTCTTAGTGGTAAGGTTCTTCGCTTTCAAACAAAAAGTCAAGGATTCAAACATCGTTAGATGTGTACAGTTGGAGGTGGACAGGAAAGGGCCGGAAATGGTCTTGAATGGTCTCGAGATTAACCTGGTGATGTTGCGTACATTTGAGTCAAAAAGGCCCACCCTCCTCAAATAACCTCAACAGTTTAAAACCACACCCATTTACCCGTTTTAGTTTCATTTGAGTATCAAAACGCCTTAGTGGTCTATAAGTTTGACATTGTGGTTCAAACTTTTAATGATCAATGATCATCTAACAAATTTTTTTTTGCAAGAACAAAACTTTTTCGAAGCAGCTATTCATTGGATTTGGAACATAGTTGATAACTTGATATTGTGTGGCTGATTTGTTTAGTGGGTCGTTTTGGATTTGATCTTTTCCAAATGCTTGCGAATTTGAAAAGGGTAAAAGCTAAAAGTACTTTATGTACTGTCCCAGATAACTCATTATGCTTCATGGATTCTTAAATGTGTCATTATGTTTAACGAAACTTCAATTAGCAGGTAACAACTGACGTGGATTTGCAACGTTAGTCCATTTAGTCAACAAACATTTGCTACGTTAGTCCTTTATACTAACGGCCGTTTGTAATTAACTCAAAATTTGATTTTCTTAAAAATTTATTTTCTAATTATTTTTAAAATTTATACACGTTTTTATATACGCGTTATTATATGTTTTATTTACTTTTTATGCATGTTTTTATACACACATTTTTATACACGTTTTTATACACACATTTTTATACACACATTTTATACACACGTTTTTATACACATTTTATACACACGTTTTTATACACACATTTTTATACACGTTTTTATACACACATTTTTATACACATGTTTTTATACACACATTTTTAATCGTGTATAAAAACATGTATATAATAAAGTGTGTAAAACCATGTATAAAAACGTGTATATAACCGTGTATTAAAATGTGTGCATAAAAACGTGTACAAAACCATGTATAAAAACGTGTATAAAAACGCTACGTGAATAAAAACGTGTATAAGAATGTGTATAAAACCGTGTATAAATTTTAAAAATAATTATAAACGGTTGTTAGTATAAAGGACTAACGTTGCAAACATTCATGGGATAAAGGACTAACGTTACACACAAAAGGGCGTCGACTGGAAGAAATGAAATAAGGTACAAGTTGCTGGTCAAAAAGCTGACGTTGACACTTAGTTATAATGACACATTTACGAAATTTATTAAATAAAATGAGTATCTTAAATACACATAGAGTATTTTTAGATTATAATTAGATTAAGCTACAATTTACAAATCAGTATATTAGCATAGATGGTGTGTCATGAAGTTGAAACAGAACAGAACAAGTAGTGTTTTGTTGGGAGTTGGGTTGATGACAAATTTGACCCCTCAAGTGGTTTCATAATCACGTTAAGACCAAGCATGCCTGCACTTTATCATGCTCCTGTTTCAATAGCATCAAGCACGGTCAAGTGACAATTTATTTGTATGTATATTTTTTTTAAAGTTTTAAACACAATACTTTATCTGGCCCTCATGAAACCACAAAAAAATCCTATTAGGTGAAATACCTGTGGAAATTGAAACATTTTCTTATCGGAAGATCCTTGACGGGGGATTAATTATTGGTTAATCTATTATGAGATTGTTCTATATGAAGGTATTTAAGGCATTCGGCAATAATCAAGATCGTATATAACTATGTGCCACTTGTAACGTCTAGTTCTAATGGGCTGGAGTAGTAGCATCCATTTAGTAATTGAGCGGCCGCGGCGTATAACACATTAACAAGTGGGTATCTAGTAATCTACAGTATCATACAGTATTATGTTTCTATTACGTGTCCTCATTACTGTGAGACTTAGTCCGATATATATTTATGAAGGTTTCTGCTTAACTTTGTCCTGCACGCCTGTCAAATGCTTCGTATCATTACATTTTACGTATTCAACTATACTGCATGGTCCGGTTCGGTCTGGTCTTCCGGTCTGGTCCGGTCGACGGTCCGGTATGCTCACCCCTAGTTCAAAGTACCACTGTCGTGAGGTATTTATACTTCTTCTGTATCTATTGATATCTTTAACTATGTAAGCATCAAAATCTTCATACATTAAGATCGAGGCTCTATTTCATTCGTATAGTTGACATCTTATTCATGATTGCAGGGTTCAAGGCTTGCAACATTGCCTCGTCCTGATAATCTTCTTGAAGTTTTTCTAATCAGTAAGCTCTATTCTTTTTTCCATCTTACCTTTGTGTTTCTGACGCTCTTCCATCAGTTATTCATGTTATTAACTGAACTTGCAGTTCCTCGGGGTGTTCTTTATGGTTGTGGTGATCTAATATTCTTATCTCATATGATCTTTTCTCTAGTATTTGTTCAGACGTATCAAAAATATGGTACTCGGAGGTAATGTTCTGAACTTAACATAGCTTTATCAATGTTAGAAATCTAGCTGAACTTTTTATTAGGACGTGTAATTTAAATTGTTGCTATCAAAAGTTTGGTTGTTCCTAATCTGTAGCACCTTTTCATTTTTTTTCAGCGCACTTGCGATTATTATCTTATGAAACTTAACAAACTTGATACTTTATTTTAGGTACACGGTTAATTTGGTTGTTTTCTTTGTTGACAACAAGTTGCCAGGTTAGTAGTATATCAATATTATAGTTTCAGATACATCGCATATTTCCTTTCTTTTGATTATTGTATACAGAATTTGGTATACTAAAACATACTATTACTTTGCAGAAATGCCTGATCGCAGTCTAGGGGTACTTCTCTTGCCTTTGAGCAAGGATAGCAGAACGAAAGAAGAAGGCACTAAACTTATGAATGGCAACTCAGGAGATCCTATAGATCGGGTATTGTGGCTTTCTAATATACCTTAATACCTACCACTACTACTGGCAATTTCAACCCGTTTACTTTAGTTTGGGTCGATTTGTGTTATGTTGAATCTCGAAGGGGTCAAATAGAAAACATAGCTAAAAAGGGGACTTGTCAAATGTCCTTCCAAGCGTGAAAATCTTTTAATTCAAAAATCTACTTAGCTCTTTATTGTAATATACCAATTTTTTTTTAAATCATACTGAACACATTAGTCAATTATAAAAAATGACTAAATTTACTGGTAACCCAATCTTACATGTGTGAACATATAGCTTTACCCATTTCAACACATTATCAACCCACCAATTAGCCCATTTGTCACCCCTTATCTAGGGTTTAATTGTTTCCACACATGATGAATAATGGTTAGAGAGACTTCAGCGTGTTACTATTCCTTAAACAATACTTTCTCAGGAGATACTAATTTTCCTCACAGACTTCTCCATTATGTGAAAACGCAGCATTTGACCAGACATTTTGATGGAAGTTTTGGAATCTTGATCACGTCTCTTGGTTACCCATAAATAAAGATGAACATAGAACGAGACAAGAAAAACTGTGGATCTTAAATCATTTTCAATAAAAATTTGGTTAACATAGGCAGGCAAACACTTATTAAATTTATAAATTACACGGAAGCGGAAATACAACAGTTGTCTTAGGATTAAGTTCGTATGCATGTGCATACACAGTTTGCACACAGGTAAATATAAGATAAAAATTTACAAAAAATAAAAATATAGCAGTTGCTGTACGACTAAGGAGGTGTATAAAACTAGCTAAATGACCCTTGAAAAATCCACGGGTATCTAAAAAATATAAAAAGTACATAATAACTTGTATATGTTTGTGGGCGCCTAGACGTGTGAGTGTTTGTATCATCAATCTGCAACTACTTTAGATGAGTAGTTTCTATATTTTACTCAACATTATTGGTTTTGTTTTAATACAACAGAGCAATAATAAGTTAAGTGGTGTTGCTTATCCAATCAGCTTATTGCTTTAAAAAATTTCAACAACAACAACAACGATACCCAATCCTGCCAGGCAAGGTATGGGGGAGGTGAAATGTAGACATGTCATACCCCTACCCTTAACGGGTAAGGAGACTGCTTCCGGGAAGACGTCCGGCTAAGAGAAAGGGGAGAGAGAGAGAGAGAGCCTGTTTTTTTTTTGATTTTTTTTATAGTTATTACTAAAGGTATCGAAAGAAAGATAAAAGGAGGAACAAGAAACCAAAGGCAAGTAAAAAGCAAGGAACAAGATACAAAAGGAAAGAAAAAGGCACATAACAAGCAAGACGAAGCAAAAGCAGCAACACGGGGTACAAAAGGCACAAAGCAATCAAACGAATACGGGAGCAGGCAAACACGACAAGCAAACATGCGATACAAAAAAGAGCAGGCGAACCAGGGGCAAAAGAGCCAAAAGGCACATACAGACACAAAGAAACTTAACACACACAAAAGCGAGGCAAACTAGCTAAAAAGAAAAGGCCTAGAGGCCCTAACAAAAAAGCATCACCATACGGGCAGGCCAAACAGGCGAAACCACACCAATAGCAAAACAAGCAAAAGAAAAGGGGCGCAAGGAAATAACAGGGCCACAGAAGACACGACAAATAAAAGGCAAAAGCCACAACGCAAGGCACAAAAAGCTCAGAGCAAGCATACGAACACGGAAGCAGGCAAAGCAAGAAAAGGGCAGACAAACACGGATAACAAATAATAAGGCATACAGAGAGCAAAAGAGCAAAAAGCACATAGAGGCACAGAGAAGATAAATAAAACACTAAAGCGGGGCAAGCTAGCTTAAAAAGAGCTGAAGGCCCAACCAGCAGAGAGCAACAGCAAACGGGCAAGCAAAACAAGGCAGCACACAAGCTCCGAAACAAGCAAAAGTAGCTTATTTAAAGCAATAAGCAGGTATTAGTTTAAACTTTAAACAATCACGAACACCCCTTTGGTAATATAACCTTAATACAGTAGTTAATTATGTTATGAGCAGTGATTCTGCAAATGGCTTATTTTTACATTAATGTTGGTGATACAGAGACCGAGGGAGTCAAGCCAATGGGAAGGTGAATGAAGAAAACGACAGCGTACACGTTGAAGTACTGGATGTTGCATAGCTAATGAGACCAGAAAGTAGCATTAAGGACTGCTAAGGGTCTATATTTTCCTTTGAATTTTAAGCGAAAAAAAAATCCGCTTAACCCTAAATTATTTAGTATCTTTTAAGAGTAAGAAATCTTTGTATGTGGTGGGGTGGTTGTGTTTCTCGTTGTATCATCAGTAGAGAGGGTCTTGTTGTTCCATTCATATTAATTTTATTTATAGAATTTTTAGAGTATCCTGGTTGTGTTGTGGACCTTAAGTTTCTGTCACTAGCATTTTTTATTTTCCAAAATGTTAATTCTATACTTTTATTTTATTTCAGAATATATCGTGTATTCAATTTTAATCCATAATCTCTATAGAACATTCCCATTGCTGCTGCATGCATCTCTTAACTTTGTACTTGTAGATATGCCTAAGCTTTAGACTAC
This sequence comes from Tanacetum coccineum, assembly GCA_026074375.1. NCBI lineage: Eukaryota > Viridiplantae > Streptophyta > Magnoliopsida > Asterales > Asteraceae > Tanacetum > Tanacetum coccineum. The sequence continues at coordinate 26,070 of BQNB010018149.1, read as the reverse complement.
TTTTAGCTAATTGGTATGAACACTCAAAAGAAATGATGGTACAGGGAACTGAATTTAAAATTTCATGCTACATTGTTGAGGCCTTTACATAGCAGTGAGAATTATATTCAAGATCTCATGTTGATTTCTGGGCTTATTTTCTAGGCCTAATGATTACCTCATTATTGGAAGCCCAGTTCTTGATTCCAAAGTATATTTTAGCAAATTCCACAGTGGTACCACAAGGATCACAAATGAGTGGTAAGCAACTGGGACCCATCAAGATACACACCCTTGTCAGCCTTACATTTTCCATAACCCAATCTCAAAATATAACAAAAACATTTCATAAAACCAAAAAAACACAAATCTTTGCCTTTGGAAAAACCAACCATGGCAGCAACAACATCCTCAAACCTCCTTCACTTCTCTAGTTCTCACACAATTTCACGTCTAACACCCCTCAAAACCACCCTTTTGACATGTTCCAAAAGGCGGTTTTCGGCTAATGGGGGCACTTGCACCACCACAGGGGTACGTTGCATGGCAGTTGCATCAGAAGCAGAATCTGTTAAGAAAACAAGTTCTTATCAACTAATGACATTAACTAACTGGTTGTTGAAACAAGAACAAGCTGGAATCATTGATGCTGAACTTACTATTGTGTTGTCTAGCATTTCAATGGCGTGTAAGCAGATTGGATCGCTGGTGCAACGTGCTAGTATCTCGAACCTTACTGGGGGGCAAGGAGCTGTAAATATTCAAGGAGAGGATCAAAAGAAGCTTGATGTCGTCTCTAATGAGGTTACTTATGTCAATAGTGTTGTCATTTTGTATTAAGTTAATTGTCACATACTCACATTAGTTCATGAGTTTTATGTAAATTGTTCATGTAGTAAAAAATGGATATCTAGAGGAACTGACAGCATTATGGTATCACTTGCATCATTATATTGTTTTAGTTAAATGAAACTTTTTGTTTAGTGATAATGTGACAAATTGTACTTATATATAAGAGAAAAGTGAAATTAGTAGTCAAGTTTGTAACCTCTAACTCCTCTAAGGATAACTTTTTGTTAAGTGGGAAATTTAACATTATCGATGTTAGGTGTTACTAACTTGTTACTATTATTATATGGATTACATAAACGTTGCTACAAATCGTAATGGGAATATGCACTACTATATACTTATATTGAAAATTTTCAGACATGAAGTGGTTGAAAATAACATGTGTGAACTGAACAGGTGTTTTCCAATTGTTTGAGATCGAGCGGAAGAACTGGAATCATCGCATCTGAAGAAGAGGATGTCCCGGTGGCCGTTGAAGAAAGTTACTCTGGCAATTACATTGTTGTCTTTGATCCTCTTGATGGATCATCCAACATTGATGCTGCTGTATCAACCGGTTCTATTTTCGGAATCTACAGCCCCAACAACGAGTGCCTTGCTGATATTGACTTTGACGAGACGGTAAGTTTACTTATAACTTTACTTTTAGTTTCCAATTTGACTTATAAGGTCAAACAGATTTGTTTCAAAATTGAAATCTGAACTCACATCATGGAATTTTTGGAGAAATTGTTAATATCCATAAAACATTATAAAGAACCTTCAATCTTACACAAAGATTGAGTTGAGTAATATGCTTCATACATGTTGAATATGAATTTTAAATGCAGTAAGTTTGACTCTAAAAGTCAAAATAGACCATAAACCTTACAGTGCTGTCAATTTGTGATCTCATACTTCCTGATAATGCAGCTTGACAGTGAGGAACAAAAGTGCATCGTTAGTGTGTGCCAACCTGGAAGCAACCTCCTAGCAGCCGGTTATTGTATGTACTCGAGCTCTATAATCTTTGTGCTGTCAATAGGAACCGGTGTTTATTCGTTCACCTTAGACCCAATGTACGGTGAATTTTTACTCACTCAAGAAAAGATCCAAATTCCCAAATCAGGAAAGATTTACTCGTTCAATGAAGGAAACTATGCATTATGGGACGATAAGCTCAAGAAATACATGGATAGCCTAAAGGACCCTGGTCCTTCTGGCAAGCCTTATTCAGCTAGGTATATCGGTAGTTTGGTTGGTGATTTTCATAGGACACTTTTGTATGGAGGGATTTACGGGTACCCTAGGGACAAAAAGAGCAAGAATGGTAAGCTTAGGCTGTTGTATGAGTGTGCGCCAATGAGTTACTTAGTTGAACAAGCCGGTGGAAAGGGGTCGGATGGGTATCAAAGAGTTCTTGACATCCAACCCACTGAGGTTCGTATAACTAAGAAGTTTTTACCTGCAAAAGATGTTTAACACTGTATATTTGTTGTAGCGCATTTTATCATGTGAACTTATTTGGAGTTTGGATTTGCAGATTCATCAACGAGTTCCGCTATACATTGGAAGCACAGAGGAAGTCGAAAAATTGGAGAAGTATTTGGCTTAAATGTGAATAGCAACATTCTAATGGTATATCTTTTTTGAATTTTGCTACAAGAACAAGTGAAAAGTAAACGAACATGGTTTAAGAGGTATTCAAGGGATCTTGTATGTCTAAATTTCTCACCCGACGTTATTCTAGTTTTGTAGCTTATAAAATATATAAGAAATGTTACGCCGATTATCCACAGCTATAAATGATGAGGTTGAACTAAGTAGTATCTTGCTCTAACAAATCAAGTGAGCAAATGAAACAGACATACAAAAAAACAATTGAATTAACCTCGATGCAAAATACAAACATATACACATGGGCTCACATGCCGCTAAGCCAAAGACCTTAAAGCTCTAGGTTTGATGGCTTAAGCAAAAGAGTCACATCACTGTACTTCGGCATTTCACTTCTAACTCTTAACATGCCTCGTACGCCAATTGGGCGGCTTCCCGTTTGATTCTAAATTTTGTATGTTTAACCTCGTTTACCTACTTCTACTCAAACGTTTAACGTTTGTGTATAGAGTTGAACTTTTGGCAATTATGGTTTAACGTTGCCCACTTCCCGTCAACATATCATTGTTATGTTTGTGAAAAGAACTTTTGTTAAACTCGTGAAGAACCTTGTACCAAAACGAATCGTTGGTTCGGTCACTTCCGACTTTGTTATCCTCGAAAACGGCAACATAACACTCGGCTAATAACGTTTCCTCCTTCGCAGTCCGACGAACGTTAATCCTCTCGGTTGATTTGGTTGTGGTGGTGGTTGTTGTTTTTTGCGGGTCTTTTTCCTTTTCTTCGAGAACTTTCTTCGCGGGTTTCTGTTGGTGGTTGTGCGGTTTGTGGTTGTGGTGGTGATGGTGGATGGAATTGTGGTGTTGGAATTGTAGGTTAAGTATTTGTTGTTGTTGAAAGAAATAATATTGTTCGGGTGTGTAACTCGGCATAGTGTATTGGCTACCAAATGGTAAAAAAATTAAGTTGTGATAATATTGAGTTTGCGGATGAAGGTGTCGGAGGGTTTGACGAAGATGATGAGTTTTAATGTTGCGAAGCGACATCCAAAGAAGGTTATTGTAAAACGCATTGTTAGGATGTTGAGACATTTTTTTAAAAGTTTGTGTGGATAAATATGAAAGTGGATGGAAGTAAAGTTTAGTTTGTGTGTAAAAATGACTGTGTAAAGCCGTTTATATTGTGTGTAAAAAAGAGTTGGGTATAAATTTACTGGGAAACCCTTTACCAAAAAAAAAAATAGTTGGGTATTAATTTTTTTTTTATAAAAAATAGTAACTGGCCTTTTATGATCGTTGTATTTCAAATTTTCCCAAAAAGTTTTGTTTTTTCTCTCGTTCAAAGCACGCCACAGATTATCCAATTGGAAAGCCAATTTACTCTCCATCAACTCTTGTAAAGACGATATTGGGGAGCATTGGCATATATTACATGTCGATATTCAAGGTTCCAGAAAGTATTTTATCAGATATTGAAAGTCTGCGTGCCAAGTTCTTTTGGGGAGGGGATACAGAATCCAAACGCATGATCTGGATAAAATGGGAAACGGTTTTAGCTTCCCATGCAAGGGTGGTTTGAACATCGGTAGTTTGAAGGCTTTCAACCTAGCTCTTCTCTAAAAGTGGCGTTGGAGGTTGGCTAACAACCCGAACATGTTATGGGTTCAAGTCATTAATGCTATTCACGGGGAGGATGCGGGTTTTGGCCATGATTGTTGTAAAACAAACGGTGTGTGGAAAAAAAATTGTTGATTCCATCACTCAGTTACATTCGAGTGGTATTATTCCTTTAGAAACTTTGAGACATAAGTTGGGATGTGGGACGAAAGTTCGATTATGGAAAGATACTTGGATTGGAGATACAACTCTCATGCAACGTTATAACAGATTATTTAGGCTAGATCCGGAACCAAATTGTGTTGCTATTGATCGGTTCGTGAATGGGGAATGGAATCTGATTTGGTCTAGACCAATTGTTTCTGGCCGCAACTTGGATCTTCTCGTTAGTTTGAACACTCAACTCGAGCAGATTTCAAGTTTTAGTGGTTAAGACAACCTGATATGGAAGCTTGGTGGCGATGACTCTTTCACGGTAAAAGAAACGAGAGAGCATATTGATGATAGCATTCTTCCGACGCTTGATGTGCCTACTATTTGGTGTAAAAGTATTCCGAGAAAGGTGAACATCTTCTTATGGAGATTACGGTTGGATGACTCCCTATTCGTCTAAATCTCTCGAAACGGGGTTTGGATATTCAATCTATGATGTGCCCGTTATGTTCAAACGGTATAGAATCAAACAGTCATATTTTTATACATGCGAAGTGGCTACAAGCATTTGGTGCCTCGTCAGTATTTGGTGTGATATGCACTTCCCAAATATGGGGTCGTCCTCAGCATGGGCATCTTGGATGGATGGTCTCCGGATTTCATATGATTACAAGAATCGAATTCAAGTGATTGTGGCGGCTACTTGGTGGACCGTTTGGAAGTATCGAAATTCAGTTACCGTCAACTCTCAAAAAATGAGAAAATGTGACTTGTTTGATAATATTTGGCTCTTTTATTTTACTTGGTTAATTGGTAGAAGTTCTATTTGTTTAGCTTGGCATGATTGGCTTAAAAAACCGATGTAATTTTTCTCTAGCTTTTTGCTAGTTGATTTTTTTATAATTCTATATATTTTTGCTGTCAAAAAAAAAAGCACGCCACAGATTTAGATTGGGATCTAATGTAGGCCTACCTCGCCGGGTGTGATAACGCATAACGGCGTTGTGACACGTGGGATTGGCACCTCACTCACGCCTATGGCGTTGATATTTCTACAGTATGGGAATGATTTGGTAGATGTCACCATAACTAATAATTAGCGTAAACTAGTAGGCATTTAGGAACCAAACCAAAGGATGTTGCATGGTCATAATCTGACATTAATCAAACATTTATGTATAGAGTAGTAAAATGTAAAGCATCTTTGATCAGTTGATCATGCATTGCTCCAATGCTCCTTCTAAAAACTTCTTGACCCACAATCCAAAATAAGGCCCAATCGAGACTCGATAGCGCAACCAATCATACACCAAGGCCCTTTTATATTCTAGTTTATTTTGGGCGTTTAAATATAAATGTTTAACTTGTTTCCTTGATTCCTTCTATGTTTTCATCACTGTAGTTATTGGAGCTTTTGTTAAAAACAAGCGTAGTTGCCCGCGCGTTGCTGCGGGGCGGTGTTTATTTTATCATAGATTTTTATGAGATTTGGGTAAATATGTGTTATGCACACACATATAATATTATCCAAAGTTCATATACCCATTACTCTTGAGTTAACTTGCTTTGGACCAGAACCAGGTGTCGACCTGTCGAAATTATTTTTATTATGCTTCTTTCTTAATTCTTATTATTAGAATTTAGAAAAGTTTGGATAATTGCTTATAGGCCGTTTGGACTTATAATATGCATATCAAAATAAGGTTTAACAGTTCATAAAACCGACACATTTGTGCTTTAATCTTGCCTTTGGAGCTGAACACGATTTTGACCGTCAAGTATAATTTTTATCACTTCATCGTGGATTAATGGAAAAGTTTCATAATTTGTATTGTACGTTATTAGCCGCGATCATTGTATCCCAGAGTTCCGGGTTTCCAACATTTAATGCATCCTAATCGTTCCAAACTTCCCATTATGTTTGGCGAAATGTAACAATAACAGCAAGCAGAATCAGAATCAGCAAGCAATATCAGTAAAGTAATCAGTAGCAATAGTTGTTAAATAAAACTGTTTGATAACGTAGTTGTAGTTGTAATTATAAAATGTAAAACCAAACGTCTTGTAATAATTTCGCGATACATAACATATACATTAACATAAAAATTCTTTAGATAATTAAAAGGAGCATATATGTAATTTGACAGCTAAAACGCTAGGGGCTAGATCTAAATACTTCTTGATGAAGCGTTTTAAATAAGAGCGGTTTCACACAATTCAACCGCTAATTGCTCGTTGCCAAACAATCATTATATTTAAACTGCTAATCGCTAATTGCTTCAAAATACTTCCAAACGCTTACTACCAAACATACCCTAAAGTGAAACTTGTGATAAATGGCCAAGAGGCTGATCTTCGTTACATTAACCCAATGTTCTTTGACCTTCTTAGGACAATTATGTAAAAGTAACTAGTTCTGCTATAACAAGTATTCAATATATTTAAATAATCTAATTACAGAATATAAACTATATCATTTTTTTAGGTATGATAATATACACGTATTTCTAAAAGAGTTTTTTTGAAAGAAAATGAGTAAAGGGTATCAAGAGTATTAACTTATCACGATTATGACGGAAACAAGTAGAAATAATAGAGACAAAGTAAATGCAGTCACATGATACTCAAGTCGATCAAATGATAGGAACATTTGTTGGTGAAGGAAAAGGTATAGGGATGAGCATGGGTCTAGAACCGGTGGAACTGGAACCGGAACCGATGGATCCGAGAACCGAAATTTTAAGAAAAATAGGAACCGAGAACCGAACCAAATAGTTTTTTTTGGTTCCGGTTCCGGTCCCGGTTCTGGTTCCGGTTCCACCGGTTCTACCCGGATAGGAACCGATATCTATAAGAAAAAAATCTCATGCACTAATGAATTAAGCCAATAAAAAGCAAAAAAATATATTTTTTAAAGCATTTGCAACCATTTATGCTAAAAGCAATATCATTTAACAACTAATGCATAAGTTAAAATAAACAACCATTCTATAGTTACAACTTACACAAGTTCAATAATTGCATAACAATCTGAAAAACAAAATAAAATAACTTCAAACTTTGTCCAACAAAATAACTAGAAACGTTTATATTTCCCCCGTTTGTTTCGCTTTATCTCTTTCGGTTAGTTTCTCTAATTGTTCTTCCATATCTTTCACAATCTCATCGTCTTTAATAAGATCTTCAACATCATCCCAATTAATTTGCGTTCTCGACTTTCTCACCCAATCTTGGGTGCAAATCAAAGCTTCAACAATCGTCGTTGACAAGCGAGTTCTATAGGGGTCTAATACACGTCCACCCGTACTAAACGCCGCTTCAGATGCCACAGTTGAAATTTGAATTGCCAAGATATCTATCACAAAAATATATATAACACAAAATCACAAAACTATTACAGATTACACTAATATGCAAGTAAAAGGTATAACAATGTAACATTCGTATAAAATAAATTGTTGTTACCTCTAGCCATTTTTGAAACAATAGGAAAGCGAGGACCATTTACTTTCCACCATTGGAGAATGTCAAGGCTCTGACCTTTACGTAATTCAATCTTCGGCTCTCTAAGGTATCTATCTAACTCTGTTTCGGTTTCATACGAGCTAGTAGCATCAACATTATAATAATCATTTAAGAAGTCATTATCTCCATTATTAGGGGATGTAACTTCGGATTCCATGTGCTCACCCATACTCGAATTTGACGATAGAAAATCAAACCTTTCTTTATACGTTCCAAATAACTCTCCCATTTTAGTCTTAACCTCTTCAACCATATCCTCAACCTTGCTCTCAAGTTCTTTATTGCTCATAGGTTTTTCTTTAGATATATCATAACTAATAATTTTTCTAAAACCATGAGCAAGTAAGTGACACTTCTTAGTTGGATCTAACAAAACCGTGAAATACATATAATCATTATACAAAGAAAAGAATTAGACATGTTTAAGATCGTGAAGCAAGAATGCAAATAAAAATCAAAAATAAAACTTACCTCCATTGTTTTGATAATGATTTTAATAGATTAAAGGTTAGGGTTTAAGGTGTTTGGCTGTGTTTATAAAGTAGGCCCTAGGTTTTTTTTATGGAATTAGAATATTGGAGCGTATAATTAAAGTATGGGAAATTATTACCTAATTTTAGAATAATTGGATATTTGGTTCAGGAACCGAGAACCGGTGGAACTGAACCGAACCGAACCAAGAACCGAAAAAATCTCTAAATCAAGAACCGGAACCGGAACCGATGGTTCTGGTTCCGGTTTGGTTCTTATCGGTTCCGGTTTGGTTCTTGGTTCCGATCCGGTTCTTTGATTCTTTTGCTCATCCCTAGTCTTATTTACTTTTTGAAACCGTAAATAGGTAGAAAGGCCAAGGCCCATGGAAAGCCCATGTGAGAGCCCATGGCCGGCCACTTAAGAGGTATAAGTATCCTCTCCATAGCTTAGAGAGGGGGTTGGTTGTTCACTTTTTCATTTCATTCAAGCTAATATTCTCTCTTCCTTTCTCTCTCTCCAAAAGTGTTTATCCTTTCACTTTCTCTCTCTAATTCTTTGTCATTTGATTGTGAATTTAGAGATTACATGTATTCTACAATTTGTATCAAGAGCCATGAGGTGATTTAGTAGGTCTTGTGTGCGTTTATTAGTTGGTTTCTTCTTGTTCGTGTGTGGTTCGAACCAAACAAGGAAGTATTTACTTTTGTGTGTGTTCTAAAACCATAAAGCTCTCAACTTTCTTATTTGTTTATCTTAGTATAGGTTAGTTGTACAAGAAATTTTTGAAAAACTCAAAAAATTTCATCTTTTTGGAGTCTTTTTGGTTCGAATATGTTTGTGTACCAAGAATCTTGATTTTAATTTTTTGCGTTAAAAACCATAAAGTTTGTATTTTTAAGGTTCTACTAGTCTTAGAATAGCAAGAAGTACAAGAAAAATCGAGTAAAAAGGTCAAAAATTGTGTCTTTAAGTGATTTGAAAGGTTGTATTTTCGGGGATTTATACATGTTAAATACGGCTATTTATACATGTTGAATTCGGCGACTTATACGTGTGGTATTCGGCGATTTATACGTTTTGAGTTTGACGATTTATACGTTTTCAAGTCGGCGATTTATACGTGTTCTAGTATACGGCGATTTATACGAATCTGGTATAAGGCGATTTATACATCTCTGGTATACGACGATTTATACATAATGATTTCGGCGATTTATACATCTCCTATATACTGCGATTTATACGTATTGTCTAAAGCTGGCGATTTATACATAGTGTCTGAATCCGGCGATTTATACCACTGTCTAACGGCGATTTATACACTTTTTGAAGGCGATTTATACCATTTTTCTTAAGGTGATTTATACATTACACTTGGGTGATTTATTCACTTACCTTGGGAGATTTATACCATATTTCCTAGGAGATATATACATTTCATCTAAAGGAGATTTATACGGTTTTTCTATGATTTGTAAAATCCCGTGAAGTATTTAATTATTTTCTCGGTTTTATTAAGAATTGTAAATCCTGTGTAATCTTAACACTCATTCACTTAAAACAAACAACAATTTTACACAACAACCTCTAATCACTGAATGATCAAAAAGTTATCTTTTTCTCATTTATCAATCAATTCATAATGGACAACACTAGCAAAATTATGATTTTGCGGTGCGACAACCGTTCTCCCATGTTGGGAAAACATTTCCTGTATGACTCGTGGAAGAGTCGTATGGAACTATACATAGAGAATCGGCAGAACGGGAGAATGATTCTTAACTAAGTTCAAAATGGTCCACTTGTTTGGCCTACTGTTGTTGAAGAGGATGACACTAATAGGATCATAGAGTATGAAGAAACTTGCGGTTGACAGGAAAATCTCCAAGCTGGACTGTGATTTAAAGCTACAATAACATCGTTATTTCAAGGTTTCACACCGGATGTGTATGCCCATGTAAATCATCATAAAGTTTCCAAAGAGATATGGGACAGAGTTAAGCTTCTTATGCAAGGCACAAAATTGTCATTACAAGAAAAGGAATGTAAATTGTATGACGAGTTTGATAAGTTTTCATTTGTGAAGGGTGAAACACTGTATCAGTACTACTGGAGATTTGCTCAACTAATCAATAACATGAATGTTATCAATATGTCAATGAGACCAGTCCAAGTGAATACAAAGTTTCTGAACAGTCTACCACCATAATGGAGCAAGTTTGTGACGGACGTGAAGTTGGCTAGAGATTTGCATACTACAAACTATGATCAATTGTACTCATATCTCGAACAACATGAGGCACATGCAAATGAAACTCGCTTGATGCGTGAACGATACCAAGATCCTCTTGCATTTGTTGCTAACTACAATCAATCACCATCTCAACTTAACAACTATCACTCTCAATACAATTCCACACAGTTTCCTCAACAAACAAATACCATGATTCCACAAGTTCACTCTCCTCAATCATACTCACCAATGTATCCACCACCTCATCTATCACAACCACAAATCAGTCATTCATCCGTTCCACCATCACAACAATACCAGTCTCATATGGATCATCAAACCTTATATGTTCCACCAATTGCTTACAACTCACCTTAATCTTTAACACAACCAATGACTGAGTTCCCTCAAATGGACTCAGGTCTTGCTGTTCTTGTGTTTAATCAAGGAGATGATCCAATTGCCTGTCTTAATAAGGCAATGGCTTTCCTGACAGCTGTAGCTTCTTCAAGGTTCCCTTCAACCAACAATCAACTTAGAACTTCCTCTAATCCAAGAAACCAGGCCACCATTCAAGACGGCAGGGTTACTGTGCAACAATTTCAAGGGAGGCAAGGACAAAGTTATGTTGGTACTAGCTATAAGGGTAATGCTACTAGTTCTGGGGGAAATAATGCAGGAGGGCAGACAAGGGTGGTTAAATGTTATAATTGTCAAGGTGGAGGTCACATGGCTAGGCAATGCACTCAGCCAAAGAGGCCTAGGAACGCTGCATGGTTTAAGGAAGAGGCAATGTTGGCTGAAGCATAGGAATCATGTCAAATTTTAGATGAAGAGAAACTAGCATTTCTTGCAGATCCAGGCATTCCAGACGGTTAAGCTGTTCAGACAACCATTCCAAACACTGATACTTTCCAGACTGAGGATCTTGATGCTTATGATTCTGACTGTGATGATGTCTCAAATGCAAAAGCGGTTCTGATAGCTAATCTTTCCAACTATGGTTCAGACGTTATCTCAGAGGTACCTCATTTTGAATGTCACACCCCGTCACTGGCGGAAACACGGGAATGCGACGATACCGTTCATGGCACAAGATACAAGATCATACACTTTACAATTTACAATAACGAAACTTGGGTTTACATGAATCTTTACAAGTTAAGACTTGACAAAATTAAATAATCAAAACCCATCTCGATCCAGTTCCCTTGGGTTACATCTTTTCTCTTCCAATACCATTCATATACCTTTGATTTGACACACCTGAAAATGATACTCGAAAACATCAACAATAATGTTGGTGAGCTCGTAGGTTTGACCTTAAACCCAAAAGCTATGCTAATATTTCAACCATTGGATAATAGTGCTATATGACAGTGAATATATGCAAACAACCTTAGCATCACCACTAATCAATAACCATATGTCACTTACGCACCTAAAGGGCCTACCAGCTAGAGCACTAAAATTAAGGCAGGACCACACACAAACTAGGGTAGGCGTACCCATCCACTCCAAACAATCATGCAATACATAATATTCCCATAGCAGTCATAAGTACATATCTTGTCCCAAAAACAAAACCACATTTCACATAGTTCAATTCAAAACAGTTCAAAACACATTTGAGTATCCTTTTCCACCACCAAAAAAAAGTAAAAATAGGGCTACGAGAACTCACCTCAATCAGCAATCAAAAGCAACCGCATAATCTCAAATAAGGCAAATCACAAACAATCTCTACGCAAGCGCACAACGGTACCCGACAACGACGTAATATATACTCACTTTATTAATACTCGTACAAAATTATCTTATTGTACAAGTGTTCGTCTTTACTCACCCAAATTCCTAATTTTTATCCCAAAATCCCATTTCAACTTCATATCATTCCAAACTCGTTATCTCATAGCGTTAACTTATTACAAAAACCTTCATCTCATTACCAAAACCTTATCCCATTATCAAAACTTTATCTCATATTATGGTTGTGTGGTAATTACGCAAAAACGACTCAAAACATTTGGGTAAAGTGCGACATCAATACAATATCGCTCAAACATCTTAAATCGTTGAACGATACAATCGACCAAAATACTCCGCGGAAATCTAAAGAAAAAAAATGAGCAAGAGCTCAAAAGCCGAAGATAAATAATCCACATTTCCGTAATCGATACAATATATATATTTATGTCTTTAAATATATATATATATATATATATATATATATATATATATATAGGGATCTAGTGGGGACGTATATATTAAAATAAGAAGTGGTGAGAAGTGACTAAAACCATACATTTGAGATGCAACGACTTGCATTAGATGCATTTTTATTCATTTAGATGCACCATTTTGAGTTTCGAACGTTAATTTGATGCGTAGATGGTGCAAATTGATTTTCATGATTTTGGCACATGCAGAGGAACAAAAAACAAGAGAAAAAATGAAATGCATCTAATATACGTATATGCATCTAATTAAAAGCTAGAAAACACATTATGATGTGTTATAATGCATCTAAGATTATAGAGATGCATCTAATTTAAGTCGTGAATCTAGAATTTTGCGGTTATAAGTTACTTATTATCCTTCTTTTTTTAGAAAACTCTTATTTGATTCATAATCTCTCTCTCTCATATATATATATAAGTATTCTATAATGTTTATTTGTATATATAGTACTTATATATATAGGTATATATATATATATATATATATATATATATATATATATATATATATATATATATATAAATATATATATATATATATATATATATATATATATATATATATATATATATATATATATATATATATATTCAATAATTTAAATAAAATAATAATATTTTATCATTATTTTCGTCTTATTATCGGGCTAACGGGGTATTTACAACGTCTCGTTATTTTAATATGTCCATGACCCGTAGCTTTTACCTCGACACTTAATCTTCCATAAGAATCTTCCTTTATTTCCTCAAATCAAATAGACACAACGATTATAAATATTAAATATTTAAGAAAAGGTTCCGAGGAAAATATATCTTCTATCTTGCATTAAATTTTCAAGTAAAATGACTATTTATTAATAAAATCTTTGAAAATTTACCCTTTTTAAGCAAAGTTTATAAGTATCAATTTCTTTCGAAAATTCGGCATGACCCGTACGTCTATATGACTTTTTCCAAGGTTGTAAACCTTAATCGCAAACACTTTTCACGAACCCAACATTTTCCGACAAAACACTATATCAATACATTCAACACGTTTTATCCAACCGTTACAAAATAATCCATTTACATTCGACAAGTCCAACAAAATCCTCTTAAGTCCAAACCAAATCCATTAGTCCATTTATAAGTCCACAAATTCATTTTTCTTGTTATTAAGCCTTATAGCCCATTGAGGTCTTAAGTATTTAGCCCGATAGCAAAACTTAGTCCATACCTCTTCCTATAAGCCTAAATATATAAGTCAAAACCCAATGGACCTTAATCCCATTAATCCGAATCAAATATAGTCGAAATCATATATATCCGTGGCTCATTAAGCCGAAGCAATAAGCTATAAGCTCATAATATTATATATTTATAAGCCGAAAACCAAATAAGCCATAAGCTTATAATATAAGCCAAAACCAAATAAGAAATAAGCTTTTAATATAAGCTGAAAACATAAGCTAAAAAATAAGCCGAAAACATAAGCTCAAAATAAGCCGAAAACATAAGCTCAAAATAAGCTCAAAATAAGCCGAATACATAACCAAATCCAATAACCAAGTCCAATATCCAAATCCAATAACCAATAACCAAAACCAATATCCAAATCCAATAACCAATAACCAAAACCAAGTGGGCCGAGCCCACCTTGGCGTCGGACCAAACAACCAAACGGACCCTTATTGGGCCAAGCCCACACCGAAAACAAATAAACCCAAATAAGCTATAACCTAGCTTATTGAATAAGCAAAACTTTAAAATAAGCCCTTTTTAAGTACTTTCATAAATTGAAAAATTACCACAACAACCATTTTATTCAAACTTAAAAATACTTTCTTTTCTTTCTTTATAAGCCGACGCACAAACACCCCCTTTATTCACATTTTCGTTTCCAAGATTCGATTTTTACGACGATCAACTTGTACAACTAGTGTTTTAACACCATAATAGCCATAAAAGTATAACTTTTAACAAAGTTTAGAAAACTTACAAGTTTGGATGACCTTGGTTCGGTTTTGACGCGAAAAGAACAAACTCGTACACCTTTTATATAACCCGCGTCTACTAACTATCAACCCACTATCTATTCTTAACCCGTGTTCTTGAGAAAATCTTCAAAATCTTTGGGTCTTTCTTCCTTGTGGTTCGTCCGGTTTTAAAGAGAGAATGAGAGATTTTTGTGTTTTTGATTTTCAAAATGAGATGCATGAATGAAATGGTTGAGGTAATGGTGGTTATAAGAGTACTATGCAAGACATGCTAGCTTAAAAATAGCCATATTGTCTCCTCTTTGCTTCCCTTGACCGAATGGATCATAGGGAGGGTCTCGAGTCTTCCTTTTTGTGTCGAGATCACTTAAAAACTCAATTTTCATCTATTTAAAACGTCAACCGAACTTAGTTATTATTTTCATTGTGTTCAAAATCATTTTTCCATAAATCTAGGTTATCCACACGACACCTATTACATTAAATTGCTACAAAAATCCATTTTGAGCCGTTGCCGGCCGACTCCGGACCGAAAACATGAATTTTTGACAAAACTCAGCCGAAACTTGCTCATCCATTTAAAAACACTTTAAACCATAAAATATGGTTTGACAACTTATTTTCAACCAAAATTTCACCTTTTTATGACCGTTACAGTCTTTTACTGAATTTCACAAAAACAACCGTTTTTTATAAATAACTTTCAAATCTCACACTCACGATTTACGTTTTAAACTAACGTTACTTTATCATTATGAATTTATTAAATAAATAAAACCATTAACACATTCCCAAATTTATTAAATCTCCACACTTGAACAAACTGTCGTGTCGGTACACGCTGCGTGACGATTTTTCGCTAAACGCGGGAAAACTTCCCGAAAAGCACTGAAAATCTCAAAACCACTCTAAAACAGAAAAACAAATCAAAAGTGATTCATTTACGAACTCAAAACTCCATCAAAATCCTGGTTAAACCGAAACCGTTTTACAAAAAATAGTCAACATAAGTCAACTTTTCAGCTTTCATCAGGAAAACTGACAAGATCGAAAGACTTCAAAATGCAAAACCATAATATTTTATAATACTTAGCCCTGGACACATTACCGGTTATCACAGTCTCACCCCCTTAAAGGAATTTCTCCCCGAAATTCAACTCAAATTATCGGCTCACAATACTGACAGGAAATTCCTTTCCTCAAAGAATCACATCAATCACTAGGATTTAGTCTTTTCAAGCGAGGTTTCTTACGATTCCTCTAGAGACTAAGTCTTTCCACAGTCCAAATCCTATACTTTCTCATGGTCAATCCATATCCGATCACAAAATCACGATAGCCTCTCACACTATCTCTTAGATTCAAAATTTCTCACACTTAGGTTACACTGTCTCCGTCGGGTGTCAGGATACGATCCAGTCCTCGACGTGACGACTATTCTATCAAAATTGGCATCGCTAATCTTTTTGGTTGTTCAACCAACAGGACTAACCCTACAGGGTATACGTCTTACACAATACGACTCACACTCTACTTTACCAACACTTACTCACTCAAAATCCCCAAGTAAGCCTTACTTGGTCAAACAATCTTGGCTCTACCTTTCTAGGAAGGCCGTTTCATAGTCTAAACCTCATAATTATTTACCTTAAACTTTTCTAAATCAATCCTACTCTACGAGTATTTTATATCTCACATCACTTAGGTAGGTCAAGACACATCTCAAAAGCTTACACAATAACAAGTATGATCAGGTTTCCCAATTGATCACCACAACTCTTTCCAATACTCTCCGTGACCATTCATGGTCTATCACTTTCCTATTAGATCTTCTAACAAGATGGTAAAAATCGATCAACTCGAATATATTTTAGGCTTACAGAACATACTAACTACATCGAACGCCAATCCTAATAAGGAAATGGGTATCCGCTCTATCACGAGCGACCAATCGAAAGGCACTTACATACGAGAAAAACTGCTCTCTCAAGCTTATCACATAATAACACAAAAATACTGCTATCCATAAATTTCAAACAAAATTTCCTTCACTATCACGAATCGATTTCAATACAAATCACCTAACGGCTAGTAAGGATTTGTCATAACTACCAATACAAAAGAACTTTTCTAATCATAATATCGACACTAACCGATGCTACCCGGTTTAGTGATATACACAAACTACTAATCCAAACCTCATATATCCTACACATCTCCTCAAGGCTCCTACCCTCTCCTCATGCTGTCAATAATCTTAGCCAACTCTAACCGCGCATGTCTCTCCTCAGCAAGCTGTAACCACAACTCCTGGTTCTCTCCCTGTGTATCACTAATGGCATGCCACAAAGTTGCTCTCTATGCATTTGTCTGACCTGCCTATGACTCAAGGGCTAAAACTGGTCTCCATAATGCTCCAAAAGTCATTGCAACCCTCTCCTGCTCATACTTCGGACTCCTAAACTTATATCTATAGGAGAAAATCTCATCTCTAACCACCCCTGACCTAGTAAATAACTCTCTTATGTCCCTATCATACCTTTCAAATAAAGCAGGCGGTAGCTCCTCTAATCATACCGCATGATCACGAATCAATCCCCTCTGCATCTCGACTTGAGCTCCCAGCTCAGTCAAAAATCCCTCAGTCTCAGCCGTAGCGGGTGTAGCTACAGGAGATGGTACACTCAGCAGTATCATGGGTGATAAAATAGGTGAAAGAACAATAGAAGGTGATGGAGAAATAAGAAGTGAACCAGACGTCCACTAGGGTGAAGGTGGTGTCTGAACAGGTGGTGCTGGTGGTGGGTAAGCAGGAACATCAATATAAACCATACCGTCCTCCGGGTCTGTCCACGTGGTGAGTGTGGGTTATTTAGATGCCGACACCCTCTCTGGTCTCTTAGGCTCGGGTGTAGATCTAAAACCCTGTCCTACCTCAAACATACTGTCTACATGATCCTTCTCTAACACTAACTCTCGGCGCCTCAACGCCCTATACCCAAGTCCTAAAGGTGCGCTCACAGCTGTCTCTACAATCGAAACTGCCTGCTACTGACCCTCAGCTATAGCCTCCTCCTCCTCCCTTAAACCAAGTCCATCACTCTCTACACTATGACCCTCGTCATCTAAACCACGACTCTTATCATCCGAACCACAACTCTCAACTCCCATACCGGGGCCCTCGTCCTCCGCAGGAAGACCCTCGTCCCCTGCAGCAGGATCCTCATCCTCTGCAGTAGGACCCTCGTCCTCTGCATCCTCGGTCACACTATCAGAATCCAAACTCTTCTCTATCTCCTCATCATCCTCTACTAACTCAGACGTACCCCGATAATGCTTCCGTGAAAGAAGGTCAAGCGGTGACGAAGGCGGCGAACTCTCGTAAAAGGACCTAAACCTCTTACGGAATGCGAACTCAGACATAGCTGCCACCTCTGCCATACTGGTAGAGAGGCCCGATGACATCGCAGGTGGAATGCGCACAGCCATACGTGCTGTCCTGCGGAGAATAAGAACCAAAGTGAGTGTATTACTCTTAGGTAGTGATGCGGGTATTGCTACAGTGAGGGGTGACTCAGGTGTCTCAGTCTCAACAGGGTCCTTAGTAGGTTCGGACTCAATGTCTGTCCCATCCAAATAAGCCTGCCTAATAGCCTCATAGGGATCCTCCGGTAAAGGTACGGGCACTCGGGAGCTCTGAGCTCCGTCAGCCTGGGTGGAAATCTCCGGGTCAACAAACACTGGGTAGACATCCTGTGATAACACGATAAAAGGGTATGAGTATAAAATATTATTATCCAAATTATCAGCATCATTATGCTTACATATACAAATCATTATAGAGAGGGAGAGATTTTTTATGTTTTTGATTTTCAAAATGAGATGCATGAATGAAATGATTGAGTTAATGGTGGTTATAAGAGTACTATGCAAGACATGCTAGCTTAAAAATAGCCATATTGTCTCTTCTTTGCTTCCCTTGACCGAATGGATCCTAAGGAGGGTCTCGGGTCTTCCTTTTTGTGTCGAGATCACTTAAAAACTCAATTTTCATCTATTTAAAACGTCAAACGAACTTAGTTATTACCTTCATTGCGTTCAAAATCATTTTTCAATAAACCTAGGTTATTCACACGACACCTATCACATTAAATTGCTATAAAAAATCTATTTTGAGCCGTTGTCGGCCGACTCTGGACCGAAAACATGAATTTTTGACAAAACTCAACCGAACCTTGCTCATCCGTTTAAAAACACTTCAAACCACAAAATATGGTTTGACAACTTATTTTCAACCAAAATTTCACCTTTTTACGACTGTTACAGTCTTTTACCGAACTCACGAAAACAACCGTTTTTCTGATAACTTTCAAATCTCACACTCACGATTTACGTTTTAAACCAACGTTACTTTATCATTATGAATTTATTAACTAAATAAACCCATTAACACATTCCCATATTTATTAAATCTCCACACTTGAACAAACTGTCGTGCCGGTACGCGCTGCGTGACGATTTTTCGCTAAACGCGGAAAAACTTCTCGGAAAGCACTGAAAACCTCAAAACCACTCTAAAACAGAAAACAAATCAAAAGCGGTTCATTTACGAACTCAAAACTCCATCAAACTCCCGGTTAAACCGAAACCGTTTTACATAAAAATAGTCAACAGAAGTCAACTTTTCAGCTTTCATTAGGAAAACTAACAAGATCAAAGGACTTCAAAATGCAAAACTATAATATTTTATAACACTTAGACCTGGGCACATTACCGGTTATCATATTGAACCCTATCATATTGATATGGATAATCAAAGTGTGCATGCAATGCAAGATTTTGAACAAACACAAGTTGTTGATTTTACAGATAATGAGATAACGAGATAGCAATATCATTCTGTACTCTCAATATTTTCAAGAAACACAACAGGCAGCTGTTCAAGATACTAATTTGTATGCACAACAAGATTCAATGATTTTATTTGTGATTGAACAAATGTCAGAACAAATGATTAATCATGTAAATAATTAGGAAAAGGTTAATCAAGAAAAGAATAATGAATCCTTAACCGCTAAGCTTGAGAGATATAAAGAACGAGTTAAAATTTTTTAACAACGTCTTAATATTGATTTAAGCACACGTGAAAAAATGATTGATTCTCAAATGGATGATATGATTAAGGAAAAGCTTGCACTTAAGCAGCAAATTGACTCACTTGAACAAAATCTTTCTAATCAAATCAAAGAAAAGGAATCATTATTGCAAACATTCACTGTTTTCAAAAATGAATCCAAAGAAAAGAATGTAAATTATTCGTATATAAGAAAGTGATTTCAGAAAAGAAGAGAAAGAACTGGATTTTATTGTTATTTTACAAAGTGAGTTCAATCAGCTCAAACAGGTGCACAAGTATTAAACAAAAGCCACAAGTTTTTATTATGATGAGACTCACAAACAAGCTCTTGGGTATCAAAATCCATTTTATCTCAAGAAAGTTCATCGGATTAAGCCAACTTTGTACGGTGGTAGTGTTATATCTAGTCAACATGCTGCTAGTCCTGTGATTGATGATGAAGAGACATTGATTTTGGAAGAAGTAAGTCGATCTAAAATGCTTGCAAAACAAAATGATCCAATGTCAAAAGAAAAGAAAGTTAATACTACTCCAATTAATTATGTTGAGTTAAATCGATTGTCTGAAGATTTTGGTAAACATTTTGTTCCACAAC
Source organism: Tanacetum coccineum (assembly GCA_026074375.1). NCBI lineage: Eukaryota > Viridiplantae > Streptophyta > Magnoliopsida > Asterales > Asteraceae > Tanacetum > Tanacetum coccineum. The sequence continues at coordinate 5,694 of BQNB010018149.1, read as the reverse complement.
AAGAATTGTCTGATGAACAAGCTTTCTGGATCACCAAACCTTCATAACCTAATATGACCTATCATGCTTCGTCACCTGTCAAAATTGAGGTCATCGGGATCTTTCCTATAGTAAGCCTGGTTAATACAAGTCTTAAAAAGCTTAAATACCATCTTGGCCAATTTGACACTGTGGTGAAAAAGTGGATTATACCTGCTGCTATCACAGAAGGGAATGGAGGTTTGAACACACTAAAGTTGTTTTTCTAAAAGAAATTATTCTATTTTTAAATACCTTAACAGACATATTCAATGTTTTTGATAACGATCTTTTAAATGAGGTAACAAAAGTACAAACAGTTTTTAACCAGATGGAAGCTGCTGTTCAACAGTGTTTTGTAGACAAACAGTGTTTTGAAATTCACAAGAAAGAACTTTTTCTTGAAAATGATTAAATCTTACACACAAATTTGTCTCAAGATGTTATGATATGGGGTGTTGAATTCTACTGCTATTTTGATGATGTGATATTTTGGAAATGCAAGTAGTGATATTGTGTGAAGTTTTGGATTCTTGATGCTGAGCTTTGAACAAAACAAAATGCGTATAATGTTCTTTTCGAATAGTTACTCACACTTGAAAACTTTTCATCTCTTTTGAGTTAACAATGACAACTCATAAGAAATTTTTCAAAAGGATTCATTCAGTGATTAATCAAAAATGCTCATTGAAATTCCAGAATATTTGAAAATAATGATTTGAAAGCTCGTTTCACAAGCTAAAATACAAATACATATTTGTGAGTTGAAGGTAACTTATCAAAATCTATGAGAGAAATGACAAGAAAGAGAAAGGTCAACATGTATGGATGAAAATTGAGCATCCTCAATATAGGAATCAGATAGGACGATAATATGGTGGGTGGACGAAGACATAATTCTGTAACAACCCAGTGGAAAATAACATAAGTTATTTATATAATAGTTATGTATCTTTACATACTATTCAGGAAATGTAGTGACACGGAGGACTTTCTTGGATGGAAAAAGTAGTTATAGTTTAGGTTTTAACCTTGTTCTCTATAACCGAGGCTCTTGATACCAATCTGTAACACCCCCTTATTTGACATATAGCAGCGGAAGCTAATTTGGGGTATTACTTCATGAATCAACAGTCATAATCATAGAAAATGACTCAAAAGAGACGTTTTGGAAAATTTAGTTATCATTCCATAATATATCAGAGTTTTACAAAAGAGGTCCCAAAGTACATTGAAAACATAAAGTTTGAATGATAACAAGTTTGGACGTCCTCAAGTCCAATGCCACTCCGTGCCATAGATTGCTCAATTACCTGAGATAAACATGCTAAAAGGGTCAACACAACGGTTGAGTGAAATTCACAGTGTTTGTAATGAAATGTTTGAATACAAGTCATCATAAGTGGTAATAATTGCAACGAATACAATTATCATAGAAAACAGTATTATTGCCCTAAACTCATGCAACCAAACATTAACATCCGAAGTCAATTTAATGACTTGAAGGAACAACTGTCCTTAAGGAAAGGTAACTTGCCAAAGTTATCCTTTGTTCTCTAATATAGTACGTTTGGTTACCCCATGTACAGGTACACCAACGGGAGTCGTCACCCCCAATAGATTTATCCGCAATATTCACGTTCACTCGCAAGTGACTAATGGTTCATGATTAAGAAATATTGGCAGTGAAAGCAAACTTAGGCAATAATATATCAGGATAGTATACAGTTGTAAAACACTTGTATTCATGGTTTATACCATGTATCTCCCCACGGTATTTAGAAAACATGTAAAAGTGGGACTATGAACTCACATTATCAAGGTAGTTGATTGATTTGAAATTTAATTCAAATGAGAGTAAACAGCCTCGTCACGCAACCTGGGGTAATATATCATGTCTTAGTTTGATTGTTGATATTACAAACTTTATTTCATAAAGTTTAATGGTTTTTGGTTTGATAACTTGTGAAAATATCGTATCATTGTTTGGGCTATCATAATCCAAAGGTCATGTAGTAAACGTTTGAGGAGCTAGGACACTTTAAATTGTAAATCCAGCAACTCGTCAAAACGTCTACCCAAATGAAACCCCTCACATGAAACTCCCTAGTAACGTGATACGTTATAGATTAAATGATAAGATTTTATTATATTAGATTTCTTCAAAAGCTAGTGGATGATAAATTATGTTAAATATATAACATAACTAATTTATAACGTTTCGATCGATGAATGATAACGATAAATGTGTCGGGTTATAATAAAATTAAGTCTTATAATATTTAAATATATTTTTATAGTTAATATAAAAATATTCTATTTTATACCTTTGAGAATACGAAAATTTATACCCTTGATATATATATATATATATTTACAAAATTAACCCTTTAATTATATTTTTAAAACATTAAACCTTTAACTTTCAAGTATGACAAAATAACCCTTGAAGTTTAACTTTTAGATAATTACATTTTCAGCCCATCTAGTTATATGCTTCAAGAATTTACAATATATACCTCTTTGCATGAAACCATTTGCGAATTAAGTCTAAAAACCATAATATTGATATTTTCGATTTAGAAATCAATTTTGCAGGTTATAGCTTATTACTATAAGCTAAAATAAGTAACTTTTACGAGCTTATAGCTTATGAAAAGAGCTTGTGAGCTTAAAAATCCAAAACGGGTTCGTTTGGTTTAAAAAGATTAACCTGATGGGTTTAAGGTTTTAAGATTAGTTTTTAAGCTTATAAAAACGATATGTTATCTTATTATAATAGCTTATTAAATCAGTTTATGGCTTTTAGCTTGATAAGTACACGAAATGAGCTTTTTAGGGTTTTAGGGTGCGTTTAGGGCACGGTTTGGTTTAGGAAAACCAAACGAATGGTTTCTATGCTTCAAGGCTTATACAAGTAACTTAAATATAGCTTATACAATATCTATAATGATAAAAGAGCTTATGGAACAAGATAGAAAGCTTACTAGTACTTGAAATGATGAAAATGGGTTGAATGGAGCAAAAACAACTCGAAAACTTAAAAGATGAATCAAGAGACTTCTTTCTTCTTGTTTCTTGGCTTTTACTTGTTGTATACTTTCTTCTTAATCTTCTTTGGACTTGTTTAGATCATGACTTGAGGTAATATGAAGCTTTGATGGTGAATTTGAATGTATGTGTATGTTTCGGCTTATATGGGGCTTGAAATGGAATAGTGGCCAAGTTTACTTGGTGTGGTGGCCAAGGTAAGTGAAGTAGGGACCAAGTAATAGTAAAGTGGTGACTAAGGAAGGCTATGGAGTAGCTATACAAGGTGTATAGAGGTGGTGATGGTTCGAAAATCAAAGGAGGTGGCTAGGTGGTTTTCTTGGAGCTCAAGGTGACTAGTAGGTGATTCATGGAGGTGCTTGGGTGCTAGGGTGATGACAAGGTGCTGAAGGTGGCTAGCAAGTAGGTGGATCATGGTGGAGTTAGGGTGGTTGCTTGGTTTAACTTAGTTTAGAACTAGTTTAGGTGTTTCGGGTAGATTAGGGTTTTCGGGTTAGGATTTATGGTTTTGGACGAGATAGGGTTTTAGGATTAGGGAGGAAATTTTTTAAATGTTGTGCTATAAGTGTTTGTAACTCATGCTTAAGAGCTTATACGAAATCTAGAATGAAAATGGAAGGAAAATGAGCTTATTTTGAATATCGTGCATGGTTGGCTTATACATTAATCTCAAATGAGTTGTACTTTGATTTAGGAGGGAAAATGTAATTTAAATATTATGTATTGGTCACTTGTTCATATGCTTGAAGGCTTGTACATTCAGTTTGTATGTAAACATTACATGAAATTAGGATTTTGATTTAAACGTTAACGTTTGAAATCCGTTTTGTAATAACGTTTTGAAAAGTACATTAAATAGATAACGTATGATAAAATAGAGTTTAAAACATATTGCTTGACATATTATAACGTTTACTGGCTATAAACTTTGATGAAATTGGCATAGGTAGGTTGCGTGAGCTCGTTTACTTAGGTTATGCAAGTTACGTTGCATAATAGGTGGAATAAAGCAAAAATATTCCTCTGAAAATAGTTGTACTTAATTTAATAAGTAGATATTATATTGATGACAATTGCATCTAATTTAATAGATGGATAATTACATAGATGAAAATTGGAATATATAATTCAAAAAAATTCCCATTAAAGATAGTTGTTACTTTAATCTTAATTATAGATATTATTATAATTGTATTTGTTACTTTTTTATAATATAGCAAATTGCAAATCTAATTTTAATATAATGATAATTACAACATTAGAAACATGAATAAATTGTCAAGTAGTATGTTTACATACTAAAACAGAATTTTAAAATACAAGTAGAGTTCTAATATTTTACTACTAATCCGAAATTCTATATACTTAAATGGTTTTTTTGTGTGACAAACTCATTCAAAATGTTAAAAAAAAGAAAATAAAATTGATGTAAAAAATATGTCTTGTTTTTGGACTTAAAAATTAATTTAAATTGTTAAATTTTTGTATATTTACTTTTAACTTTACCTGATCTTCTTCTACAGGATAACACAATAACTAATGCCACAACTATTGCTCAAGGGATGTTCAAACTTGATTTAGATCCTTTAGCTCCTAGGTTATTGAAAAATAGGGATGCTCACATAGACTATCTTAAGTACACTTAGGAACAAGCATATATTCTTCGAGGAATAGTCAAACAAGCTAAAGCAAAATAACCTTTAGATAATGGGTTAGACTTTGCCTGTAAGCATGCCAAAAGAATTTAGGAGTTACTTGTTTATGTTCGAGACACATGCCCTAATGCGTATAAACCTAGTGACAAATTGGTAGCTGTCACACCCATGAACAAAGTCAAGAAAGTTAGGTTTTCAAAACCTCTCACATCCTCGAGCAACATTCATAAACAGGTAGAGTCATCCAAAACACCAGATTCTAATACACTTGTGTTGCCTTCTATAGGATTGAAGAGTTCTACTAGTGCTAGCAGATCACAGCCTACCGGCAATAAAAAGAATGATAGGATCTCGCAAACACCAAGTAGCAACATGAAGAATAAAGTAGAAGTCCAACGTAGGAGAGTTAATTTAAGTTCTAATAAAAAGAATCGTGTTAAAGACCCTATTTGTGACGCAAATGTTAAGCATACTATGTTAAATGCGAATTCTGAATTAATTTGTGTTAAATGTAAACAATGTATGTTTTATGCAAATCATGATGTGTGTTTCCTTGATTTTGTAAATGATGTGAATGTGCGCTCTAAATCTAAGTCTGCTAATAAAAGCCAACAACATAATATTTAGAAACCTATAGGTAAAGTGTTCACTGAAGTAGGATATAAGTGGAAACCCACATGAAGACTTTTTACTATAGTTCTTAACTCGTGCCCTTTAACTAGGATCACTCCCACGAAAGTAGTGCATCTTAAGGAAACCACTTCTAATTCAGTTGAAACACCAAAACCAGAGATTAAAGTTTATAGCAGGAGACCCAAACAGATAAAAACTGTAGATTCGAGTAAAAAAGCTAAGATTGTAGAATCTAAGAATACTAACAACTCGAAACCCAATCATTCGTGAGGATCCAATGCTACAGATGCTCCATCTTCTTCTTCTCTTGTTAATGACAGGTTGTCCAGATTATTCT
>BQNB010018148.1:29402-68744 GCA_026074375.1 Tanacetum coccineum | reverse complement strand
TAAAATTCCCAAAACTGTCAAAATAAATAACACCGTTAGTCCTTAAAACATCGAAAGGTCTAACGGTCGTTAATCTTTACACTACAAGCCAAATGATTGTCAAACTAACACTTAACAACCGTTAAGTGTTATATAACACTTTCCAGCCCAATACCATTAAACCGAATGGCCCAAGACTCTTTTATACAAAACTAAGCCTAAGTCAAACCCCCCCAATTCTCTGGTCAAGGTCAAAATTATATAAATGAGTCAAATTTACTGTGGATCTTTGTTTTTCCCTCTTTTTCACTTTTACTTCACTAAACAAGCACGCAGGTAAATTCCCCACTCAATCCATTCACCCACACGTTTATGTGCTTCTAGAAGGAATCCTGCCACGTCTGATACCAATGACACGTTGGCGATCCCCAAGCAAATGATTGGTGGATGTGACATGCACACAAATCAAGGGCTCAGATCAATAATTATAAGGAGGTTTGATATGGATGGCTAGGATTAAAAGCTCAAGACGCTCCTGAGAGCCTAGATTCTTCCTCACACCACTATAAATAGAAGAGAAGCTCACACAGCTTGGGGCATCTAGCTTAGGAGTAGAAGTAGTGTAGCTTATAGTTTAATTTTCCAGCTTAAAGTTTATTTTCATGTAATTTACCTTTTCTAGTATTGTAATCCTTTAAATTTTTAATAAAATTTAGTTTCATTTAAATTCATGTTTTAATTCAAGCTATTTCTTAATGCAATTCTGTTTAAGTTGATTATAAGAGCTCTATAAGCTCCCATAAGCTCTACATAACTACTTAAGCTTGTTATCATTCAGTTAAGCCCTTAAAAGCTTAACTGAGCTTATTAGATTACTTATTTCCACCCCTCAAAGTACCTCAGCTTGATTTATGGATGATAAGCTAACAATGGATGAGTTATGGACCCTACCAGCTTATTTTTGATAAGCTGGAGCTTTGTAGAGTAGCTCCTCGAGCATTTGTAGCCTTATTTAAGCAAAGGCTTGTGTAAGTTCAAAAAATAAATCCTTTTATTGCCTATTTTCTGCATTTGCTTATTGTTGCTTATTCTGTCGTATTTGCTGCTTAATCCTGCTTAATATAGTTAATCATTGCCTATTATTGTTTGCTTTATCATTAGATCTCATCTGTCTTAGCTTTTTATTAAAACTATTTTGAATTCCAAATTATAGCCTATTGTTCCAGCTTATTGTTTACTACTTATTTGTGGTAGAGTATTGTTAATTTGTGCTTAAAATGCTTGAAATATCATCTGTTTTCATCAAAATCAGCTTTGTGAGTTTTGTTTTAGCTTATAAGTAGAAGTTTAAGTTTAAAGGAGTGTTTGGCATTAAGTTCAAAATGGGTCAAAATAGGATAAAAGTTACTTTTGGGTCTTAAGTCAGTTTTAGCTAGCTCTTAATAAGTCTAATAGTCAGTTATTGTAAGTTTTTAAAAGTTAAATCTCAAAACTTAGGTTTGTTATAACCATGGTTTAAGTCTGTGGAAATTTGGTCCTCAATTCTAGCTTATTTTTCTTGTATCTGAGTAAATGTTTATTAGTGTAATTTTATACTTGTCTTTTGGTTATAAAAGAAATGGTAATGATTTGGTTTGACTAGGAATTTGTCAATTGAGTTTTGGTTAAAACTGTCCAAGTCCTCAAGCTCTTTTCAAACTTTAAAAAAGTCTATTTTTCAGTAGCTAATTTAGATAAGTTCAAATCAGTTTTAGGGTATGATGTTTGTTTTATAAGCTCTTAGGATAACAAGCTTCATCTGTTTTTGGCTTTTAAGTTTTTTTCATTAACCTTTACTAGCTTATTTGTAGGTCTGCAAATGGTATCTTAGTTTTCTTTTTCAAAAATCTTTCAAAATACCAAAAACAAGAATCTTGTGTGAAATGCCATTTTCATATGTCATTTTACAACTTATTAGTGTTCACTAGTGCTTAAATTTAGCTTAAACTAGTAGCTTATAGGTCAATGATAATCTGTTTCTAGGTTTTATGGATTAGCTTGTTAATTTAGAAGCTTAAATTTAAGCTTGAAACTGCTGTCTCAACTTGTTTTGGTTGCCTTTTTGGTTTAGCTGCTAATTTTGCTTTTCTTGCTTTTGCTTATTTGATTTGTCTAATTTCTGTTCTTAGTTGTTCATTAGGTCTAGTTAGTACAGGTTTAGCTTATTTTGGAGTTGTCTTAGTTTTTAGTGGCTTATTGCATTAAATAGTTTAAGCTAATCAAGTTTTTAAGCTTTTAAGCAGAACTGTGCTTTTTAGTTGCTAATTTTCGTACTTATAATTAAGTTTCAGAAAAAGTTGTAGTTATATAATTTGCTTAACTTCATTAGTTCTTTAAGCTTGTGCAAAAAGTTTTCAAAAATAAAAAAGTTTTAGCAAAAAGGAAGCCATGGGGGTCGAACCCAGACCGCTCCCATTGCACTCCACAAGTCCTTCACAAACAGAACGCACAAAGCCATCCACCCTTAAGTCCTTTTCAATACCTTTTGCTACTTTTTATTTCTTATACTCTTTTCCAATTTAAAAGTTCCCGTCTCTTATTTGAGTTGCACTGGCTATGTGGGTTTATACATCCCATTTTAGCATAATTTCATTTTTATCTTACCTTAGTGTAGTGTTTTCACTTTCAATATTGTTGAATTTTCATAAAATATTTAGGTATTTTAGAACTATTTTTAAACTAAAAGTTTTTTAATTTCATTTAAAGTATTTTAAAAATAAATAAAATGTTAATTCTTTTTGAATAGTTGTTATATAATTTAGTTATAAAATTAAATTTCGTAATATTAAATTTTTGTACTTGCTTAAATATCAGATTTTTTAATTCCTTTACGTTTTTATCTTCTTTTTATCTGTTTTAATTTCCTTACGATGCTACTTTTTCGTCATTTAATTACCTTCATGTAGATTATAGGACTTAGAATACCAAAATCAAATAGATTTAACCCTTCAATACCGCATCACAACGTTTTCCGAATGTCAATGATAGACTTCGTGGGAAATAAACAACCGATTTTTGTATGCTTTTGGTTAAAAGCAGATCATCTTAAATCTTTTAAATACCATCTATACTGATAATAGTTTACATCCTTTTTTTATATTTATTTAATAGTGTGTTTGGATCTATCAAATATTATCAGGAAAATACATTCTTGTTATATGCGTCGCTGACTTCTCTCCAGCGTTTTACTTGGAATTTTTGAATTAGAACGAGACCACCCCTTCAGCATCACTTTTAAAACAACGTCATGTTGTCTCACTCTAGACTGTCCGTTTTAGACTGATATTGGCACATAATTTGTTAATAGAGACTAAATTATTACTATAAAGCATCGCAGTAACTCACTAGTTAACTAATCTGAGACTCTCCATAGCAAACCGATTGGTCGAAAAGCCAACCACAATCTTTTTAAGCTTCTCGGACTATTACTGATTTTCTCTAATCAAGACACGTGTTTCTTGGCTGTACTTCCACTGCTTCGTACTACGCACCCTCCAAGATTCTCCCGTATACATACTCTCCACAAAAAAACCCAGATGAACTTTAAACCGGATCTCTCTTTTCTTCGTATATTTGGGGCTCTTCGCTACCCAACAAACGATAGCGAAGATCTTGGCAAATTGAAAGCTAAAGCAGACATTGGGTTCTTTGTTGGTTACGCACCAAACAGGAAGGGTTACTGAATCTACAACAAATGGACCCGATAAATCATGGAAGCTATTCACGTTACATTCGATGAGCCGACTAAACAAATGGCTCCTGTACACTCCAGTTCAAGACTCGCACCTAACCTTTTGATGCCTGGACCTATCAATTCAGGGCTCGTACCCAATCTTACTCCTGTAACACATTATGTACCTCCTACCAACAAAGAATTAGAGATTTTGTTCCAGCCGATGTTTGATGACTATTTTGAGCCACAGACTATTGATTGACCGATACCATCTGCTCCTATAGCTCACGTTCCAGTCAATTTAATCAATCCATCTGAATCCATCTTGGTTGATCCAGATGCACCTTCAAGTAGTCATTCACCATCAACCTCGGATCATCAATCTTCTTCTGTACACCATCGTCTTGCAGCTGAGCATTCTTTTGAAGTAAATCCTTTTGCTCCGGCTAATCCTGAACCATTTGTTAATGTGTTCGCCCCAGATCGGAACTGTGAAGCATCATCTTCTAGGGAAATCATGATAACTGAACCCAACCAATCCACTCTGCCTCATGAACATTTCTAAAAATGGACCGACTCTCATCCGATTGATAATATTATTGGAAACCCTTCTCGACCGGTATATACTCGCAAACAGCTTGCTACCGATGCCTTGTGGTGCTTTTACAATTCTGTATTGTCGAAAGTCGAACCGAAAAACTTTAAATCTGCTGTCACTAAAGACTGCTGGTTTCAAGCCATGCAAGATGAAATCCATGAATTTGATCGACTAGACGTATGGGAATTAGTACCACCTCCGGACTGTGCCGTGATTGTAGCTCTCAAGTGGATCTATAAGGTAAAACTTGACGAGTATGGAGATGTGTTGAGAAACAAGGCACGATTAGTAGCAAAAGGATATCGTCAAGAGGAAGGTCTTGACTTTGAGGAATCCTTCACCCCGGTTGCCAGACTTGAGGCAATTCGAATATTCCTTGCCAATGCTGCCAGCAAAAACATAATGGTTTATCAAATGGATGTGAAGACTGCATTTTTAAATGGCGAGCTTAAAGAAGAAGCCTATGTTAGTCAACCAGAAGGCTTCATTGACCCTGATCGTCCTAATCACGTCTACCATCTGAAGAAAGCACTTTACGGCTTGAAGCAGGCACCACGGGCGTGGTATGACACTTTGTCGAAGTTTCTCCTGGCTTAAGGATTCTCCAAGGGTGTAGTCGATCCAACATTATTTATTCGGAAAACAAGAAAACACACTCTTCATGTTCAAATATATGTTGATGATATCATATTTGCCTCAACTGACCCTCAAGATTATGACTGTTTTTCTAATGAAATGAGCTCTAAATTTCAAATGTCGATGATGGGTCAAATATACTTTTTCTTAGGCTTACAAATTTCTCAGAATCCCAGAGGTATTTTCATAAATCAATGTAAATATGCTAATGAGATTTTAAAGAAGTTTGATCTTCATAAAAGTGACCTTGTTGACACTCCTATGGGGGAGCGAAGAAAACTAGATGAGGACCTCTTAGGTATCCCTGTTAACCATACTCGATATCAGAGTATGGTTGGATGCCTGATGTATCTCACAGCCAGTAGACCTGACTTGGTGTTAACGGTGTGCATAAAAAGCACATAGAAGCAGTTAAACGGGTCTTTCGGTATATTCAAGGAACCATCAACATGGGTGTTTGGTATCGGAAAGACACCGCCATAGCACTAACATCATACGCAGATGCAGATCATGCAAGTTGTCAAGACACTCGAAGAAGCACATTTGGCAGTGCTTAGTTCCTTGGTGATAAGTTAGTAAGCTGGTCATCAAAGAAGCAAACTAGCACCTCCATATCTTCAACAGAGGCTGACTACATTGCTATGTCTGGATGTTGTGCCCAAATTCTATGGATGAGGTCTCAATTATTGGATTATGGCTTTGCATACAATCATGTCCCTCTGTATTATGACAATAAGAATTCCATAGCCCTCTGCTGCAACAACGTCCAGCACTCCAGGTCTAAACACATCGACATTCGACATCATTTCATACGAGAACAAGTTGAGAAGGGAGTGGTTGAGTTGTATTTCGTGAGGACAGAGTATCAACTGGCGGATATATTCACTAAGGCTCTGCTGAGGGAAAGATTCAAATTTATTCTCCCAAGGCTTGGCATAAAGAGTATGAAACTAGAGACACTCAAATGTCTTTAGGATGACAACGATGAGTAATGGATTTGCTTCATGTATCCTATGTAAATATGTACATATTCAAAACCAAAAAGAAAATTCAAAAATATAAAACCAACAAAAACCATAAAAATCAGAAAATAGAAAATATAAAAAATATAGTTTCTCAAGACATGTCTTTCGTTTATCAATAACATTTACGGGCCTAGAAATATCATTCAATAATGACACGGGTTTTTAAATGAAGCTCGAATGGAAGTTTAAACTTTTCAAAACATATCTTTATGGCTTGCTATTATTTCTGATATGCAACCTGATTTTCAAAATGAGGAAAACACGTCTCCAAAAAGATGGCTATTCCTAACAATGGGTGATTAAGTTCTCTCGGGCATGGATTACTTTATATCCTTGCAACTCCGACTTAATGTACGCTTCAGTGCATTATTTCTTTATTAAGAAGAGAAGTCTTCTTTTTATCCAAATGATTTTCCGTCTATGATTCTTCAGAAAATTATTTATGTCTTAATTGATGGAAAAGTGTTGTTTGAAAATCAATCGAACTTGAATTTCTCAAAATTTGACACTCAATCAACGACTGCAGCTCTTTAAATAGAAAACATGTCATTGATTGAGGGGGAGAGAGTTTTCAAATTTATGACATCTATTGGGCATTCTTAATTGATAAAAGGTTTTGTGTATTTAACAGGGGTAACAACTTGATGAGGAGTTAAATTTATTTTAACTCAAAAAGGCCAAAATTGTCAATAATTTGTGCGTTTAGGGACCTATGTGCAATTTGGTAAATGTTTCCTAGTCTTATCTAACTATAAGGACTATTTGTGCCAATCCTGAAACTTGGTCTAACCATATAAATACTCTATACCTCAAAGATAAGGACTTAGGTAGTACAAGGACCAATATTGCCAATTTGTAATACCTAAAACTATAAAAGGGGCCAGCGAGATAACCTTGGTCAAACCCTCAAAATTTCTGGTCAATCTTTTCTTAGTTTTCCCTCTCACAACTCGCTACTTCGAACCTTTCATTGATTTGTGATTTCCGTGGTTATTATTGCTAAGGTACCTATTGTTTATTATTCTCTATCATGTATTCATCATAGATCTAAAACATGGTTACCTAATTCATACTAAACCAATCTAAATCAATGTTTCCGCCTAGTTTCATCATCCATATCTTTATGTCTGTTTTGAATGATGTTGTGAGTGATGGGATATGTTTAGAATACATATTTAATGCCTCGTTCATATTTTAATTTCATCACCGTTCAACAGATTGTGGTCCCATTGATTTTGGCGACTATTTTTGACTTTTATTAGTTAAAATTCGTGATTGTTGTTATTTGTAGCTTATATCTGTTGTCTAGTTGCTTAATAATGGTCTATGAGTTCTTTACTTGTGCCTATTTGATCATTCGTGTTGGCTTGTGTAATTTAAGCTTAGCGAATGCACTGTATGCTTGGTAGCGAGTTAGAAGTTTCATAGTAGCGAGTTAGAAAACTTCTTAGTAGCGAGTTAGTTTAATATTATATTTTCCTGAACAGGTAACTCGCTACCCTGTAGCGAGTTGATGAAAATATTTTATTATCATTATAATATTCAACTCGCTATTTCGAATTTTTCAAAATGTCTAGCGAGTTAAATTTCTTGAATAAAATTCTCCAGCGAGTTAATGTATAACGAGTTGACATTTTTTATTACTTATCACTCTACAGGCAATTCGCTACTCCGTAGCGAGTTGAGAAGATTTTATTTAATTCTAAAATGTTCAACTCGCTATTTCCAAATTTTCAAATTTTCTAGCGAGTTATGAACTCTTTCTAGCAAGTTGAGTAGCGAGTTGTATGATACTTTATTCCAGTGTGTTGTCATTTGGTGGTCCTAGAGAGTTTTCAATGTGCATTTTTATCATCTCATTCCAAGGTTGACTTCCATTGACCTTAGAATTGACCAATTATGTTCTAACACCATATATCTGTATGTATGTCTTGTCGTTAGACTTATCAGTGCAGAAACCATGGCTAGATGAACGTTCCTACTAAGCAAGCTCCTTCCATTGCCCCACTAATCCGATCTGATGATGATATTCTGCCCCCAAGCAAGTGGGTGCCCATTGGCAAGAGTAACAGTGTGCTTGACATTTTGAAATCCTAGAGGAATCCTATCTTCTTTATTGCTGTGACCTTACTGAGGAACACCAATTTCTTTACGACTTTCAAGGCATCCTCTACGATTCCTGCTATCTACATTCAGTAGTTTTGGGACACAATGCGTCATGATTCGTCTACTAGATTGTACAGCTCTCAGCTGGATGAGCAATGGTTCACCTTACACAAAGACATTCTCAGAGACACACTCGATATCACTCCATCTAACGATAACAACCCTTTTGTGGCTCCACCCTCGAGTGATACTGTCATAGAGTATGTCAACACACTTGGATATCCTAACACTCTGCGAAATGTGTCTGCAATGTCGGTCAATGCTCTCTATCAACCATGGAGAGCTGTCCTGTCTATGATTAATATGTGCCTGACAGGTAAGACTGCTAGATATGACAGACCAAGACATCCGGTACTTCATATACTTTGGGGTGTCATTCATCGCTCCAACATTGACTATGCTGAACGAATCTGGGAAGAGTTTGTTCAATCCATACAAACTTTCCTAACTGACAGGAAGAGCTTAGCTACTGAGTCACGTGCAAAGAAGAAATCTCTTCATCTGCTTATCCCTAATGTTCGATTCACCAAATTTATCATCCATCACCTGAGAAGCAAGCACAACATTCACCCAAGAATCGATTCTCCTCTTCACTACTCACATAAGAAGAACATTCTCAATTTTCTCAAGTATACTGGAAAGGACGGAAGGGTAACATTTGGCATGCCAATACCTGATACTCTACTCACCGATGAAATTAGCACTGCTCCATACTACAGTGGATATCTGGAGCATGTTGCTGCGTATCAACGGTATTTGGCTGAAGAGCATGATGCTACCAAAACTGCTAAGCAGACCAAGCCCTCCACACCAAAGGCAATTAAGCCAGCAAAACCAGTTGAATCGCCAATGAAAGACCAAGGCAGAAAGCGTAAACCTGCCAAGGAGACAACTGATGCACCCTCTCCCGCCAAACGCTCTAAAGCAGGTAAGGTGATAAAGAAGCGGTTGCAAAAGAGCTCTTTACAGCTGGTTGATGAGGGTGATGATGACGGTGTTCCAGAAAAGGAACCTAAGTTTGATGATGAAGTGGCTGATATGCAAAGGGCAGTGGAAGAAAGTTTAAAAGATGTTCACGCCGCACGTCAGGGTCCACTTCCACCGGTGGTGATCAAGGAATCTAAATCTGGAAAATTTCAACCGCTTCCGAAGGTACATGGAAAGGGAAAGAGAAAGTCAGTGAAGAACAAGCAGCTCAAGTTCTACTCAACCTTCAGACTCCAAAGAAAAAGAGCCGTGCTGATCAGTTTATCTTTCAGAAGCACACCCCTCCACCAGTTGTACCCTCGGGTCATGAAGAATCTTCTTCATTGTATGTGGAGCTTGGTCTTGACTGACAGTGAAACGGAATCTGATGATGAAGTGTCTCCTGTGATTAATGCTGAAGCACAAGATGAAGGCCATGCTGGACCAAACCCTGGTGTACAAGATAAAGGTCAGGATGGACCAAACCCTGGTGTACATGATGAAGGCGGGCTGGATCAAACCCTGGTGATGCTGCAGAGTCTCAACCTCTACCAAGTCATGTTGTTCATGATGGACCAAACCTTGAACACATGGACTTTGAGGCCACTGGTCCTTCAACTCAGCACGAGCCTAAACATTTGGATAAAGAGTTTACCACAATGGCCTACCTAAATGTTCAGGAAAACCTCAAACTGCCAATTGAAGATCAAGTGATACTTAAGGAACCTGCATGCTCAGCTGGAACCCTATCGTCCCTACAAAATATTGACAAGGAACTCAGCTTCACCAATCAATTCCTTCTGGAGAAATCTCAAGAAGACGAGCTTGAGAAAACAGAGGTTCAATCAATGGCCACAGTTCCTATTCATCAGGACACCTCCTCAGTTCCTCTAATAACCACTCCAGTTATCGATCTCACGGCTTCTCAATCTGTTTCTACAATAGTTCAAGCACCACTACCAGCATCAACAACAATTGTAACATCAATCACAACAACAACATCTCTTCCACCACCTCCACCTCAACCACAACAAGGCTCCTCAAATTCGATCTTTATACAACGCATTGGTGAGCTAGAACTACACATGGCAGAATTAATACAAGCCAACTTAGCCCTGGAGGAAAGGTTAGACAAACATGGGTCTAGACTGTACAAATTGGAGAATCTTAATATTCCCCAAAAGGTGAAACAAGCAGTTGATGAAGTAGTCACTGATGCAGTTGACTAGGCCATGCAAGCTCCTCTTAGAGCTCACTTCAGTGACTTACCTGCAGTTGACATGAAGGTAGTTCTTCAATAATGAATGTTTGAAGATAAATCCTACGAAGCTCACGAAGATCACAAAAATCTGTATGAAGCACTGCAAAAGTCATTAGAGCGTGATTATTCAAACCAACTTCTTGCTGATCTAGAGGAAGATCAAAAGAAGAAAAGAAGGAGACGTGGCGCACCAAGAACACCCTCTGGGTTACCACCTTCACCGCCTCCTCCTCCACCTCCTCCAGCAGGCGCATCTGGTGCTCCAGGTACTTCAGGAGCATCAGGATCTTCTCAGTTGCCACCACCTCTTCCTCTACCGCCCACTGGTATATCTGGAACTTCTCAGCAACAAGGGAGTCAAGTTTCAAGCTCGTCTAAGTCTGCAGCCCCTGCTCAACAATCTATGGCTTGGACTACGTCTGATACACGATATAAGTCTACAGATATCCTTGAAGCTCAAGAGTCTTCTCCTACAGACTCTCTATTGCAGGATGATTGTATTCTGGACGAACAAGTAAACTTGTCTGATGATGAAGACTCCAGGAATGATCAGTCACCAAAAGCAGACTCGAGAAAGGATTGGTGGAAACCACTTCTAGCAGAAGAAAGGCCGGCAACTCCTGAACCTGCTTGGATCATTCCCTCGTCTAATGTGCCAGATGTAGAAAACAACTAGGCTACTGCATTGGCGTCAACATATGTACCCCTTGCCGAGAACTCATTGCTGGCCAAGATTGGAGACATGTCGACCTTCATGAAATGGTACTGTCATCGAGTTAACAAGACCGAGCACACCCAAGCAGATTTTGAAGGGCAGGGATATGAAGTAGTCAAAGCTTTCTACCCTGATGTCATTCACCTTCAGTCCCAATTAGAGGAATGTCACAAAATGCTCACTGATCATGTTGACTGGACAAATCCGGAAGAAGATCAAGTCAGATTTGATGTCAACCGACCGCTGCCTCTCGGTGGTCCTCCAGGCCATGTCACCATCCAAACGAATTTCTTCTTCAACAAAGATCTGGAATATCTAAGATATGGTAACAAGGGAAGCATGCTTGTACTGTCAATCTCCAAGATGAAAGCTTCTCGTTATCCTGACTTTGGTCTTGAACTGCTAGTGCCGGAACATATGTAGATTGAAGATGTATGCACCTATGACATAAGTGCCAAGTATGGTATCGCTCACTGGTGGTTTAATCGTCAGAAGTTCTACATTGACAGACATGATGCTCTATCTCGCCGAAAAGAAGTCAGATCAAACATGCGGATCCTGAGTGTCATCCGAATCAAAGCCTATTTACGATACGGTTAAGACTACTTAAGTGAAATTGTCCTCAGCAGAGCTGACTAACAAGAGCACACCATTGCTGAAAAAGATTTCAAGAACCTGTACCCAAGCGACTTTAAAGACCTGAATATACTTCTTCTACAGGGTCATCTCGATCATCTTCCTGGTTCGGATAAACGCATGCTTTCTACTGCTATCAAGCTCTGGACCCGCAACTTGGTGATTCGTCAACGGGTTAAATACTTTCAACTCGGTATTGAAAGATATTAGACACAACTGAATCTCACTAAACCAGGATGGGATGCTACATGATATGAGTTCAAGCATGATTATACCATCATTGAGTCTCTACGACCAGTTGTGTTCCCAGTCAACAACAAGGAGCGAAAGATCATGCTGTTCAATGAAATCTACAAGTTCAGTGATGGGACACTGTCACGTATTCTGGAAGCACTGGATTTTAGAGTTAAAGAATACAAGATTAAGAGACTCAATCCTAGAATGAATACGAGATTCTGGACTCAGAAAGACGTGACTAGGAGCAAATAATTTATGATGGCTATTGAAAGGCGACTGAAGACGAGAAGGATCTTCTGGAATTTAGAGTGCTTTTTTGGTGGAAGAGTTTATGATATTGACTATAGACTCCTTCAGAGAACGAAATGACATCGTCATTTCAATAAAAAGGTCAATAGCATGTGTAATATATTGTAATCTTTGTACATTAACTGGTAGTGTAATAATAGCATGTCATGTGTCAGTGTATTAATTTTTCTTGAATTTTTCATTAAATTCAAAATCATTCAAACTTATCATACCTGACACTAACAGAATCCCTTATAAATTAAGGGGGAGCATGAATATGTTCCATTATCGGCCTGTATAAATCAGACACATTTTTCTCCCAAATTTTCCTAACTTAAATCAATTGAGATCTAAATCTCAACAGATTTGAAATTTTTGATCGGGGGAGAGAATGTGATTTTAATATGAAAATCTAATAAAAATGTGATCTTTTAGACTCAAGAGTATGCTCTCCCATATGTGCTAAACTCTTTCGAATATCGATGCACATATTAAGGAGGAGCGAATGGTGTATGATGGTAATTGTGGAAATACCAAAGACCGACCCTGTAATTACTTTATTAGAGTTATAAGGATGTTAAGGTTAGGTATTAGTTCCTACGATCCCGCCAGAGTCGGAGGGATTTATCCAGGGACAATCCACTAGTTAGTGTAGATGTCCTTAGGAAAGATTACAAAAGGAGTAATGTGTGAATAAGGGAATAGTGCAGACTGAGATGGAGCTAGTACTGGAATAAACCCAACAAGGTACTAGTAATGAAGTCTCGGTAAGCACTGAAGGGGTTAAAGAATGAAAAAGAAACGTTAAGATAAAAGGTGAAAAGAAAGCAGCCCTTCTTAACCTTAGGCAGAAACAGGGTCAATTCATATGCTGTCAGAATCACATGGTTGATTGCTGACATTGAAGACAAGTATCATGGACCCAATGATATGCTACACAACCCTCCCTAGCCACTCAAGGTTTCTCAAAAGACTCTTGTTTCATTCTCACAGAGTTTTACTCATTACTATCGACCTTCTCACTTTGAGTTGGTCGGTATTGAAAAGGTGACAGTCTGCTCCAGCCTCCGACCACTAAAACCAAAATGCACTATTGAGTCTAGAACCATGAGATCATCCACAAATCTCGCTAGGATAGTAACTCAGAATATATTTGTTCTTCACACACTGTGAAAACAAGTAAATCATTAAGAGTCCTATGCACTATCGTGATATTGCCAGAACATCTGAGTGTTACAAAAGTACTCACGATGAAGATGGAAATCCTTCTAGAGCCAACATCAAACAAGCTCTTGGTAGGTGACTTGTGAGATCCTCTTAAGGATCAAACTTGTGACAACTGGAAAGCAATGATGGAGCGATTCCTAGTGAATCAATCTTGTTCCAGTATGTGAATTGACGAGTAGTTTTTGAAAAACCTTTCGATGTGCTCAACAACGATTTTTTGAGCACGTTGAATGTGTAAATCCTTCAAAACAAACATGTTTCTAATGAAATTTGATTTTATACGATAAAACTTTTGATATGTCACAAAAAACTCTTTTCTGAGTGACACGCGACTGATTTTCAAATCAAGTTTTCTTTAATCAGTGGGTTTTAATTCACTGGTTCACTCATTCCATGCTTTGTCTACTTTGAGACATTTCGGTTTGAGAACGGCTAGCACAGCTGCGAAACCCTGTCAAGGAGATTCTTCAGAATTCTACCTGATCACAAGCAGTATTTATACTGATTAACGGAGAACCGTGGTTTTTGCAACCTTATTCAACAAAAGTGAACAAAGACACTTTCGTTTGTTTATTACTAACATATACTTGCAGGAATCCCGACGGTAGCAACTTCTGGCAAGAGACATGTCTACTTCATATTCCTAATCAAAGACATCATGATAACTGAAAGACCAACAACATATCTTCCGCAACTCTGATACTTGCTATCATGATCTAGAAAAGTATGAGCATGCTGGTCCGAAGGTCACAACATCACAAGGAGGCAATACTACTCTACAAGGATGATTTAGAGATTTGATGTGGCTAATGATCTCAAAGAAAGCTTAAAGATCACACAAGTCAATGGAACCATAATCAAAGACCACTACATAATGTACAAAGGAATCAATGAATGAAGAATCAAAGATTATGAGCTAAAGTCAGATGATCAAGACTTAGAATGCTAGAATTTAAATCGTATTTTCAGGGGTGACCTCCCTTAGGGGGAGATTTTTAAGTTTATGAAAAAGACTCGGTCACCCCGTGTATTGTCTAGAATAGCATAGCTCGTAGTTTAACCGTAAGCGTATGACTCATGGTATTGGGCTGGGTCTTTTACCCACTTGTAAGCCCATACCATAGCTCATTAGGGCAACTAAACTTGTGTATTTATACCCCTTTCCAGCGATAGGAAGGGGTTGGTTGTTCATTTTATCACAAACACACATAAGGTGTATTTTCTCTCACTAGAAACTAGTTTCTCTCTCTAAGATAATCGGCCAACCCAATCTCCTATGCTTGTGTTATGATATCCAATATCCTACAACTTTACTTTGTCGGAATAGAATACCAACTTGCGAATCTATTTACTAAAGCTCTTCCTAAAGAACGCTTTGAGTATTTAGTTCATCGCATTCGTTTGAGATGTATGACTCCAACTCAGTTGGAAAGTTTGACAAAGTTATCTTCTTGAAAATATCATACATCAAAAACATGTAAATAAATTTTCAAAAAAAAAATTGAAATATACAAAAATACAAAAAATTTGTCACATTTTGTTCAAAATCAAAAATCAAATACAAAAATAAAAAATATAAAAAGTTCCAAAACATAATTTAAAGATCATACACTCAGATTTTTGATTCCAACTTTTTATCAAAAAGCTGTCAATTGTAATTACGGGATCATAATCTGAGGGGGAGTAATTGATCATTTTCATTCATATACATCATTTCTGAAATAAATGAAAACAATGATCTCTCAAAGTGATTTCATTCCAAGGGGGAGTTTTGAAAAGTAATCATTACTTAAGGGGGAGATTTTGAAAATGTTCTAAACAAAATTCGGAAGATTATTAAGTAAAAGTGAAAAATGAAAAACCACAAGGGCTGAAATTGTCATTTCTCAAACTTTCAGATTCGGTTACTATATAAGGAGGTTAAACTTTCATTTTTACTTTTTCTTTTACCGAATCCATTTACTGAGTTTGAGAAGAAAATTCAAGAAACAATTTTTGAGTTCATTACAACGTCTACCATCTTATTTCTTAGTCAAACGTAAGTAGATCTGAATTTGGAAATGCGTTCTTGGATGTTTTGACTTATCGAGTTTAAACTCGGTAAAATATGATGTTTACCGAGTTTGTGGAAATCGAATTTGTGTTAACTGGATTTGATCTAGGACTATAAAATCAGCGATAAGATGGAATTAAGTGTCACTTAGATTAGACATGGTTCTAAAATCATAAACTCGATGCTAAAAATAAAACTCGGAAAGATTTTTTTTACCGAGTTTGATGATTATCCAGTTCACTTTGATTTCTTTTTCAGGAAGATTAATAAAACGACAATGGATAGAGTTTGATTTTAAAAAAAAAATAATAATCAAAGGGATTTACTTGTACTCTTTCTTTGTCAAATTCAAAAAGGTCAAATGTCAAAACTCGGTAATGTAAATAAGTCAAAATTCGATAGTGTTGAAAAGTCAAAACAATATAAATATGATTTGTGGATACGCGAATGCTTATGATGATTAATGCTTGAATGTCTGTGGAACAAAACGATCAGTCTCTCATGTGTTTTGCAAACTTTAAATGATTGAGTAAAAAGAAACCAGTTTTAATGAATTCTAAGTGACGGGTCAAATAAGTCTATTCATAATTGTTTAAGTAGTCTAAGTCATGTCTGGTTTTGACTGTTTTATGCATTGAACAGAATGAGGAGTGAGTGACTTAGTGACCATTCAGTTATTGAATTAGATGCGTTTGTATACATTGTTTAGGATTCATGACAAAGCAGTAAAAGTGGAAAAATGATTTAATAACTTTAATATGAAAATCCAAGTCTCAATTGTTTAAACTGGTCTAAGTCATGTCTGGTTGCGGCCATTTTCTGTAATGAACAGAATGAGGAGTGAGTGACTTAGTGACCATTCAGTTGTGGATTTGTGGTTGAATGATTCTATGTTATACAAAAAGTTTTCATCACATGATTTCTAAAAAAGTTCTCAAAATCTGTTATTGTCATATTGATACTCTTCATAAAAACGGTTTTAAGAAGATGTGTGATTTCTCTTCAAATTTTCATAAATAAGTCTTGATTAAAATCAAAATAGAAATCTTCATCTTTCTTGGAAGAGTATCATATTACAAAGAATTTCTTGTGAGGATATTCTAAAACAGACAGAGATAGTTAAATCCATACGCGAAAAAGCAAATCAAAAGTGTGTTCGAAAAAGAATTGCCAGAACACACAAAAATGGTAAATCAAAAGAAAATTTCAAATAAAGCGTATGGCATAGAAAAAGCAAGAACAAGCACATGAGAAACAAACTGATCAAAAATATGTTCGAAAAGAATTGCCCGAACATATAAAACAGACATAGTGGAAAAAGACAAAAATGTCAAATGAATTGTTTGTTATCTAACATCTAAATTTCATTCCCTCGGTCATTATCATGGCACAACAACAACATACAACTAATGTTCATCCACACGCACTAAGTCCACCAAACAAGCGATATGCTCTTATGGATGCCAATAAGAAGGTGGATTTTAACCAAGTGCAATGTCCTCCTAAAAGCAAAATTCTGACAAATATCATCAAGAATCATCCGTTACGCTTTAGCATTGCAGCTTCCTCATCAGTAACATGGATTTATATGGCATAATTTTGGCACACATTGAAGGAAGATGGATCAAAGTACAGGCTTGCATTTATGCTTGACAGGACAATGCTTTCTCTTACACTAGATGACTTCAGAACAATCTTTTACCTGCCACAAGCAACTGACAACAATCATGATAGTTTCATGCCACCACCATCATTTCTGACATGGTTCCATTCTTCAAACATGAATTAGAGTTTACAATGGAGCTGAATACATCATCAAGCTTTAAGACAAACTGGTCTTCTACAGCCATGGCAGACATTGTGCAAGATATTCTCCAAATGCTTGACAACACGCGTCACTGGGTGGATCAACCACCTTTGTAGATAATGCAAATGATGTATTGCTTTATCAACAACATCCATGTTGATTATGTGGAGCTCTTATAGGAAGGAATTTATTACTCTCTTCATCATCCAACAACTTCGATTCCTTATCCAAGATTTACTAAGCTTATCATTGGTCATTATATGACTAATTTTCCTGAGATTTCAAGGCGTGCATGAGACGCGTATCACAATTTGAAAGATGATGATATAATGAAAAATATCTTTAATTTAGGAAGATGCAAGGACAAAGTTGGTATGAGGATTCCAGCTTGGATGATTTTAGAGGAAATAAAGCACACGGAGCATTATAGGATGTATGCGAAGGTGTTTGGGATAGATGTTCCTATGACTCAGTCACAACTGACTGGGTCTACCCAAGGAACGCATAGGACACCTAGCACCCTTAGGTCACCTAATCTTAAACAAGATATAGGAGAGTCAAGTGCTTCAAAACGATTAACTGTGATTCGTTTTCATATTCCTCAAAGGAGATCAACCTATCTTACTCCACCAGCTCCCGTGCCAACAGTTGATAAAGCAAACGAGATCATTTTACAAGATACATTACAAGTAAGTCTTGCTGAACACCAAAGTCGACTAGAGCAAGAAGCTAAAGAAAATGTGGAGATGGTTAACAAGCACTTGGCATCTGAAGAAATTGAAAAGATGGTGGAAAAACTAGAGAATGTTGTTGATGATAGTTTACCCTCTAGGAATGATGATCAAAATATTCCCGGCCCTAGGTTAGAGCCCAGGAGTGATAAGGAAAGTCCGGAGGTGGAGGTTACTAAGGATGCTGAGGTAGAGATTCCTAATGATGTTATACATGTGAATGTTAATGATGATGAAGAGAATGAAATGACTGATGAGGTGTATGAGTTAAAGCGAAGGGAGAAAGGGAAGATTGTAGAGGAGTCTTGGAGTACACCATCCCCCACAACAATTAGATCTCTTAGGATTCATACTAATCTTGTATCTTCGGATACTGAGAAACTCCAGGAGTTGACGATTACTGCTACTACACCAAGTTATCCACCACCAGCTGTTTTCTATCACTCTTCAAAGCCAAACCTGCTCGTTTCAAATGGTACAAGAGTTTCTTTCAGGAGTTACAAGATCGCTATGGATACTTGTTTGCACATTTGAGGAAACGGTTTTTGTCAAGACAGTCTTTTGATAAACTTGCTGATCGTCTCCAGGATGTTATGGCTGATGCTCTTCCCACTATGGTAGATACACATATAAAGAAGCAAGTTGAAAAGCAAGTCCTTGAACAGGTTAAAGTCCATGTACCGATGTATGTTGGAGAAGGATTGATTTTGGAAAGGCAACAGACTAAAGAAGAGTCAGATAAGATGATTGCTAAAGCTATTCTACAAGAGCGTGGATGAATACAGGCTAAAATTTCATCTCAAGTTCAATAAGCGATTGATACTAACATTCCTTATTTGGTTGATGCATCTGTATGAATTTATATGTCTAGACATATTCTGCATGTTCATCCAGCACAACCACAAGTATCATCTGTTCCAGAACAACAATATCAATTGTATCTTTCAATGAAAAACAATCCTCAGTTGCAACAACAAGATATAGCAATATGGCTGGCACTCCAGATGAAATTTGAGACATCTCAGGTAGCTCAGACAACTTGTAAAACTCTTGCCGTTCGCCTAAGAGATCAGGACGATCCTTATGATGACGCTCATCTTGAGGGGGAGAATAGTGCAAAACGGCAGAAGACATCTGAGTACGAAGTACATGTGATTGGAGAGTCGTTTGGACAGGGCAATAATAGTGAACCAGGTCCATCATCTTCAGGTAATCAAGAGCAAGTTGATGATTATGATTTTTGGACTGAGTCTTATGCTATAGATGATGATGAAATACCGATAAAGCAAGTATCACAAGACATTATGGAAGAAGTGTCACTGACTATTGATGAGGCAGAGCTCAAGAAACTTGCTGATGAGATGTTAAGACAAAGATGTACTTCAGGAGATGAGCATCAATATCACATTGATCAGATGAAGAATTTCTTGAAAAGTGACATTGTTTAGGAAAGCAGAAGGGAAATTCTTGAATCTCCACATCCATGAAAGACCACACTATTAGTACAACGCTGTGAGATAGATCCTGAAGCTCCAGCATTATCTCTAATAAATCAAGATCTGTTGTATTTAAAGAAAGGAAATTCAGGGCCTAAGAAGATTGTTTTATCACTTTACAAGTTTCCAGCAATTATCTTTAATGATAATGATATTGAAGAACGTACTTCCAGATGGGTGAATAAGTGTGTAAAGAAGATTAATCTTTATGCCCGATATGGTGTTGAACATTAGAAGAATCCTCATGCGAAGATCGTTTACATAAAGATGCAGAGAGAGCCTGGAAAACCAAAGGAATAGGTTTATTCGAATTCAAAGATCATTTAAGTTATCAACACATACTGGGAACTAGGCCATGAACATAAGTTTATCACAGAAATAGTTGCAAGAAGAGCCAACAAGTGCATAGTGTTAATTACCGTGCCTAATTACAAGAATCTCAATAAGAATGATATTGAGGATATGTATTTGCTGATCATGAATGGCAAGGTACCGGATTTTGCTGATACAGGTTTGTTGTGGTCTTTATCTATTTTCATCAGAAGCTCAGTGATATGGGAAAGGGTACATGACTTTCAGCTTGGAATAGAAAGCTATCAACAGAAGGTTAATCTTACTGCACCAACAATATCTTTCCTAGGAATTGAAGAGTACAGAATGTTCACCATTATCTATGATCCCGTGCATGGAATAATATACAAGAATAGCAAGAAAGAGAAAAGGGTGATGAGACATTCTGAGATTCATAAGTTTTGTGATGCAACACTTACAAGAGTATTAGAAGGGTTGAAGAGTTATAATAATGATTATACAAAGAGATCTAATTGAAGATGAGATTGAGTATATGAGATTGTTTGAAGAAGAGATTGAAGTTAGATTGAAGCATCACAATTAGATGAGAAGATAGGAGATGTATGTGAATGGAAGACCACTTGGACCACGAAGAGAACGCCCAGAATAATTGACCCTTAGGGGGAGATTGTTAGGTTTAAGAAAAGTGTCAATTATGTGGTATTATTATATTTAGTGTTTGGTCTTTATTTTGTTAAGAAAAATATAGCTTGTAATAAGGTATATTATGCTAAAAGCAAGAAATAGCATAATTACCAAAATCTAGGAACTAGAAGTGAAACATTAGTGAAATAAAAGAAGGGAAGCTTCCTTCCCTTTCCTATAAATACCCCTCCTAATCACCATTAGGATGGTACGCCTTGTAATAAACATTTTCCATTTTCCCTCCATTTTATTTGATTTGAATTTTGAATATTTGTCATCCACTTCAATTCTCACTAAGCTTTCATTGATAATCATGTATGATTCAAGATAAACAAGACCTAACAGAAAGGGTGTGTAGTGTTGTGAAAATTTAGGAGTCGTAAGATTGGTTCTAGCTAGTATTAGAACTCGACATTTTGCTTAGTGTCAGAAATTGGTGTAAGCAAAGGTGTGTACGGTTTTCGCCTCCTAAAGGGAGCTTGTTGACTAGTGAAGTAACTCTCAAGTTGGGTACTCGGGGAGTGGAGTAGGGCGAAGAGGTGCTTCGTGACCGAACCACTATAAATCATCGTGTCCGGTTTGCATTTCCTTTTACTTATCTCTTTACTTTTATGCTGGCATTTATCGCTTTATATTTATACTTGCAATTGTGTGATGTGTTGATTATATAATTTTAATTATGTTTATGTCGTGAATAAATGTGAATATTGTGTGTTGGTTTGTATTGTTGTAAATCGATGTATTACTAATGGTTATAACTGTGTAATGAACAACTCAACATATTGTGTGTCCGCTTGATCGGTAATTTGATACGAAACATTTTTATGATTTTAAATGGAAACGTATTCACCCCCCCTATGATTTCCACAATTGGTATCAAGAGCCACGTTGCTCTAATTTTTAAAACAAATAATTTTAAAAATTGAGTACGATCCATGTATCAAATTGCCCATTAAGGGGAATTAAATATGAAAAGTGTTTTATTGATTAACTTGTGTTAGTTTTTTGATGTATATACACAATTATAACTAGCTCGAGATAAAATGATGCTTAAAATAAGTGTTATATGTTCGGTATCAAATTCAGAAAGTTGTACACCTTTCCGCAAAGTCAGAAAACAATTTTTTACAAAAATCGTAATTCTGAGTATCAGGTGGGCGGCCCCCTTAAATATTTGGGCGGCCCCCTTAATTCCTGGCCGGTCCCCTTAATTAATTAAGGGGACCGCCTGTCTGATTCGACAGTTTTTCAGAAACTTTGAAAATTCATATAAAATCAACCGTAACTCCGTAGAAGTCGTGCCACCCGGCGTTTTAAAGATAATTGAGTCTACTTTCATTTAAAAATACTTCCAAGTAATTATTCCAAACTTAAATAAGTCAGAAAGACAAAATACTACATGGTGGTCAAAAATTTGTGTTTCGTTTTGACGTAAAACTTGTATTTTACCTTTTCCTTCGAGTCGGGCATTCCTAGTTGGTATATCTTTGAAAAATTAAGTATTTATCTTTTCAAAATATTGATCTTGATTAACTTATGAAATGGGGAGGAAACTGAAACTATTTTATTTTCAAATAAAATCGAGCTAAGTATACATTGTTGTATTTAATACACAAAACGACGACAAGTGCTTTTATGTGTTATGCTATATGATTATGTGCACTTCTTTGTGTCTTAGTCTTGTTAATAGAAAATATTAAATGATCGTTGCTTTTGAAATTTAGCTAATTGAATATCTAAGCACATGTGCCATGTATTCTATTCGTTTGTAGCTAGTTTTCCGGATTATGCCTAACTAGAGTTTATGCTAGATTTCTTGCATTAAGATTGCAAAATTGTTCTTGCATTGCATATAGGCATAGATGGCTTAATGTTACTCAAACATCTTGTAAATCTTTTCGAGTATGGGAATATACTTAGGAATAAAAGTTTAATAACTTGTCTAGTATATTTTTAAATGAGTTAAAACTAGTCACCTAAATACTTCAAACGATTTAATCTATCCTCAACAACACGTTTAAATATTTTAAACAACTTACCTTGTTTTACCTTAGGTTGTTTAAACAAGAGAAAATGGATCATTTTAGTACATTAGTATTTATATAAAAAAAGTATTTTCAAACTCTAAGTGTGTTTGAATTGATCTAATATAACACACATAATTCTATGTCATATATCATTTTACAAGAGTTGTGTTTTGTAATAATATTTATGAATTGTTGAAAGTGTGCTCATTGTACGTAACAATAAATAGTCTTTCAAATAAACAAAATATATGATAATCATGATGCAATAAGTTAACTTTTCATCATTCATTAACCTCACTCTCACAAATAATCTTAGGATTAACGAAACACACTATTAAAATGTTTATTTACTTTAAATGAGTGTTTGTGAGGGTCAAGAAATATCTCGATTATATATCAATTCATTATTCAAATTATGGTTGATATATTTATCGAATCTAATTGACAAGTCTTTGAGTATGGACAAGAAATCGGATTCTTATTTGTCTAGCTTTAAATTAATACCAAAATATAACGAGAGATATTATCTTAGACCTACATACTCAATCACACTCGATTGATATGAAAATAACGACATTCTTTTCCAAGACAATAAGAGTTTGCATCAGATCATAATTCACACTTGTGAAAATGATGTCATATTGAGTCTACTTGTCCAATAATTATATTCAAAATACTTAGCAAATATATGCATAAAATACACAATGAAGTAAGATTGACGACTTGGATGTTTCGTCCGAAATATTCAAGCGATTTACATTGCAATCAAATGGTAAATATTTGTCATCTTCCGAATAAACCAAACACGTGCGAACTTACAACATATGTAATCTTTGCTCATACAACATAAAAGCACAACTCAAAGCTAAAATTACTTTTAAACTAAATTCTCAAATAAGAATAATACTCTTGTTCATTCACCGAGGATAACATGATGTTTGAGAAACATTATGTTTAAAGAATTCATCGATTTTTGGTATTAAAAAAAACGATAAATTAAAAGAAAATAATAATCCTTTGCATTTAATTTCTTCGTAGCATGAATGGTGTGTTAGCAAGCATATACACTACCATATTGTTTTGTATAATTATGATATAATAACAATGACAAAAAATAATACTCTTAAAAATCATATCTGCTTAATATAAAATATGTCAACCGTTTTTAATCATATTATTATTTATGAACCACAAACTTTAATAAAGATAAATAATCTTAATGAGATTCATTTCACAAGATATGCTAAGGAGCATTCTTAAATCAAGCACATCTATTAAATCAAGCAATATGCCATCAAAACCAAACAACCGGTAAATCTTGAACAAAAGATTAAAACTTATTTTATTACGATTATCTAAACATTCAACACATCTCTATTAGAATTGTGTGTAAAATATATCATATAGATTTACCATTATAAAAACATGGTGTTTGAGTCCACATAGGCCAAATTATTAGTGAGGCCCAAGCAAACTTCATATATGGTACTCTCGCTAGGTAAATTTTGAACTCAATTTCTTCTAAAATGAGAATAACTATTGGAGAACCTATTGTATTATAAATTCAATTTAACCTAACGGTTGAATTGCTTCTATGTGAGAAGTTAGGTGTGTGTAACCCGTAAAAATGATCGTGTTTAGCCTTAATTGAGCACCACTAGTAATAGTCGCATATCATTCACTCAACTTGATAAATTGTTCATCCCGAAATATACCTAAAGTTAGTTTACAATCTATAAACATTGTCTTAGAATTTTTCTTTTCCTAGATTTATTAAATCTCACATATATGTTTTAATATCTTTAAGATGTAGACTTGCTCCTATTGCTATGATTATATGCCTAATATTATCTTGATGGTCAATTCGATTATTTTGCTTGATTATTAATGCTTGTTTATTGTAAAGTTTTTTGTCCTTCTAATCAATTCAAATATAATCCATCTATAGTAATATCTAAATAATACATGCTCTTAACTGCTAAATGTTAACATGTTTATATGGAGTTTGCGTTTAAAATAAATCATATTCGTTACGTGACGACTTTACATACATGACTTAGCGTGTTAATTGTGCATTTACCTCTAATTGATTTGAAGCATAAAGGATTAATATGCTATGTCGAATAAACCTTTTATGACGATATATTCGTACACATTAATTTCTTTGGTTATTGTGTTGATACATGCTTAAATATTCTTACATGCTTAATTCTATAAGTTTTATGCATCTAGGTATATATTTATTGACATTAGAATTTATACCCTTATTACATGTGAACCTTAGTGTCACAATCTGATAGGTCATAATAGTTTTAAAATGGTCTTAAGTATCCTAGAGTCTCCATGTACACTCTTTCTTATTCATAATCTCGTTTCCTTTCAAACAATCCACTCTATTGTTAAGGGATAGTCGGATACAAATCCAATACACCTCTAAGTAGGTTTGTCAACTTAAATATTTTGTCTGAAATGTTTAAGTATTTTAAATTAGCGAAATGCAATTAAAATGTCACTCATTGATCATGTCAAATTTGTTTCACCAAAACTTTAATCATGACTCTATTAGTATATAGATGTCAAATACCTTCCACCTACTTTTTTCACTACCATCCTTAGATCAACCTCATACCTCGACATGTGATTGCCCTTTAAACATTCGCAATACTCGAGAAGAGCTACATAACTTTGTGGATGAAGTTTATTGTATGCTATCGGTCATTCGTCTTGTCATTATCAAGCGGTCTTGTCATTATCAAGCTCATCGCTTTAATCTTCATTTGTTTTTATTTTATTTTTCTTTATGTCCGGATGAGCACGAATTTAATGGGAAGGGAAAACACACTCACTCATATATATCTTCTACCTTTACTCTCCACCTAATAACACCACTCTTGTTAGTGATAAATAGTTCCAGTACATCCTCAAACCACCAAAGTGAAATGAAAAACCGAGTCATCCTTTGTACTACCAATATCGAGTCATAAACCTAGTTATCTTCACAAGAAGATTCAACCACGTAACTATTTCTTACATTCAAATAAGTGAGTTACCACCACTACAATCCATGAAGGTTAGACCATCTTTCATGATACACTAACCTATGACCATCCTTATGTCGCTCCTTGAATTAAAGGGCAATCATCATATCCATACACTCATAAACATGTTTGCCTATGTAGTCAAAAGTCAAGTGAATTTCGCAATGAAATGCGTCTTATCCACTTACTACTAAGTGAAGAAGACAACAAAGACATTCAAGCTTCAAGTGTTATCGAGTCATCACAATGTTGTGACTTTTATTTTTAAGTTTGTTATTAATATCCACTTACTACTAAGTGAAGAACACAACGAAGACATTTAATCTTCAAGTGTTATCGAGTCAACACATTGTTGTGTCTTTTATTTTTATTTCCACTTTATAGAAAGTGAAGAACACAAGGAAGATATTTAAGCTTCAAATGTTATTGAGTCATCACAATATCATGTCTATTATTTTTATTTCCACTTTATAGAAAGTAATGAACACAAAGAAGATATTCAAGCTTCAAGTGTTGTTGAGTCACCATAATGTCGTGTCTTTTATTTTCATTTCCACTTTCTAGCAAGTGAAGAACACAAAGAAGATATTTAAGCTTCAAGTGTTG
The DNA here is from genome assembly GCA_026074375.1 of Tanacetum coccineum. Classification (NCBI taxonomy): domain Eukaryota; kingdom Viridiplantae; phylum Streptophyta; class Magnoliopsida; order Asterales; family Asteraceae; genus Tanacetum; species Tanacetum coccineum. The sequence goes on along the minus strand of BQNB010018148.1, from coordinate 42,544 downwards.
TTGAGTCACCAAAATAGGCAAACATGAAAAGTACTACCACCTCATTTCACATATCCACCTTTAAAACACCCAACAAAATTCATGGATTCATAAATCATCCACCTTTGTCAAACGATATATTAATCTAAATCATATTTGTCAACCTTTTGTCATCACCTTTCATTTCCATTCACGCTCATCCTTCTTCGTTCTTTTTAACGTTTTAAAGAACGTATCATTTTCATTTTTTAACTCTTTTAGAGTATATATTTCGGCATATCTCGCCAAGATATTCGGTAACATTCATCTATGTTTAAATGTTACATTTAGGGTATGTTTAGATAAATCATCCTATCGTTAACATTTAGTTCGACATAGAGTCTTACTATCTTGTATATCCTTAAACACCCTAATCATGAAAAGCATACATGTTAGATTCATGAAAAAGACTCAGTCACCCCGTGTATTGTCTAGAATAGCATAGCTCGTAGTCGTATTATAAGCGTATGACTTATGGTTTTGGGCCGGGTCTTTACCCACATGTTAGCCCATACCATAGTCCATTTTCTAGGGCATGTAACACACTATTTAAGCCTCTTTCCAGCCATGGAAAGAGGTTAGTTGTTCATTTTATCAATAACACACATAAGTTTTTTCTCTCACTAGAAATTCTCTCCTTTCTCTTTCTATAATCGGCCAACCCCTATTCTTTCCTTTGTGTTATGATATCCAATATCTTACAATTGGTATCAGAGCCCATGGGATGATTAGCTAGATTGTGTGTGCGTTTTCTTGGTTAATTTAGATCAAAAGTTTGGTTTTTGAAGGTTTATAGTCTTGTTCTTGGTTGTCTTTGATCTTGACGTTTGTGATGTTAAAGTTCATGTTTTTATAGTTTCTATAGCCTTCTAGTACTAAGTTGTGCAAAAGAAACCAAGCTAAAACGTTCAAAAGGGTGATTTTAGGCATTTTTAGGTGAAAATCCAAGTTTTTCAAAATAGCGAGTTAGGGTACTATTTGAAGATCTTCTCAGCGAGTTAAGGTACTGTTTTGGCGAGTTGTCAGAATAGTACAATGTGTGTAAAAAAGTACTATGTCAGCTACTTGTCTTCTTGTGTAGGTAGCGACTTGGGTCAGCGAGTTAACTTTTCTTGCAGGTAGCGAGTTAGATCTAGCGAGTTACAGGTTATTTGAAGACAATTTTCTAGCGACTTGTAAATAGGAACTCTGCCCATTTGGTTTCTTACTAGCGAGTTGTCACATCTTCTTCATAGCGAGTTGGACCTAGCGAGTTACAGGTTATTTAAAGACTTTTCTAGCGACCTATGAACAGGAGCCCTGTCCATTTTGTTTCTTGATAACGAGTTGTCAAGTCTCTTCCAGTGAGTTACAGGGTAGCGAGTTATGAGCTTTTGGATATTTAGACTTTTAGACTAAACTTTCAACTTGACAAATTTCAACTTGTAATCTTAACAAACTTGAACACCATTTCACCAATTCAAACATTCAATCACCACTTTTAACATACAATCACTAATCATTGTATCGATCCAAAGTTTATCATAATACAAGTAATCAATCATGTCTAGTAATTCCGATGATATTCAAGCGGCCGGTTCAGATACCCGCCCTCCAATGCTCGGTAAGACTGATTACGACTCATGGTCACAAAGAATCTGGCTGTATTGTAGGGGAAAGGAAAATGGAATTTACATTCTTCAATCAATTAATCATGGTCCATTTGAGCTTGGAACCACCAGGGACACTCTTAGAACCACACCTGAAGGGGGCGTTCTTCTTGGACCAGAAAGGCCACGCACTTATGATGATCTCAATGACATTGACAAAAAATGATTCGATGCTGATGTCCGTGCTACCAACATTGTGCTTCAAGGATTACCCAAAGCCATCTACAAGCTCATCAATCACAACATTGAAGCAAAAGCTATTTGGGACAATGTTAAAATGCTTCTTGCAGGATCTGAGCTCACCAAAGAAGACAGAGAATCTCAGTTGTATGATGAATTTGAACGTGTCAAGATGCTTCATGGTGAAAACATCAATGAGTACTATGTTCGATTCCATAAGCTCGTCAATGACATGAGGAATATCAGAATGACAATGCCTAACATTCAGCTAAACTCCAAGTTTGTGAACAACATGTCACCTGAATAGGATAGGTTTGTGACAGCAGTTAAACTTAACAAAGAGCTAAAAGAGACAAACCATGAACAACTGTATGCATACTTGAAACAACATGAGAAGCATGCCGCACAAGATCGACTGATTATTGAAAGAATCACTCCAACGACTAATGATCAACTTGCATTTGTCTCAAGTGTTCAACCACCCAATCGTCACAGGTTCAGTCTCATCAATATCCACCATCCTCAACACCTCCTCAATCATTACATGTCCAATCACTTCAGTATCCGCAATTTGCTGAAAAATCACAACTTGACTCTGGATACACCCAAACTGATGAAATACTTGACACTCTCACCAAACAAGTTGCACTTCTTGTCTAATCATTCAGAGTAACTCTCCCTCAGACAAACAACCAATTTTAAACCTCCTCTAACACTCAAAATCAAGCAACAGTTCAGGATGGTCGGGTCGTGGTTCAGAATGTTCAAGGGCGACATAATCAGAATCAAAGGAATTTGCTAGGGGAAATGGTGCAGCAGGCAATGGGGGAGAACATAATAAAGCTGGGAATGCTAACGCAGGTCAAGGAAAACCAATCAAGTGCTATAATTGTAATGGGCTTGGACATATCGCACAGAACTGCACTCAGCCAAAGCATCCATAAAATTCTGATTATTTCAAGGACAAGATGTTGCTGATGCAAGCTCAAGAGAATGGTGCAGTACTAGATGAAGAAGAGCTACTCTTTCTGGCTGGTGAACAAACTAAAACTTTTGATGTAGATGTGGATAATCAACCAGTCAGAGACTTGGCTCTGAATAAGGATAACATTTTTCAGGCAGATGAATGTGATGCTTTCGACTCTGATGTTGATGATGAACCTACTGCTCAATCCATTTTCATGGCCAATTTGTCCTCAACTGGGCTAGCAAATCTACAAGCCAGTCCATCTAATGCATCAATCTTATCTGAGGCACATGATCTGAAAAATGCTATTGATACTAGTGATAATAATCAGGTTGAACATGAGATTCATAACAAAGTACAATAGAAAAATGTGATTGACTCAACTAGTGCTAATATAGGTAATAGTAATGTTATTCCATATGAACAATATTTAACGGTTAATGACGTTTCTGTTGTACCAAGTTGTGCATATTATGTTTCAAATGATGCATATGTGTTGCATGATAATGATGCGTACGCTCCTCATGACCCTTTGGTAACTGAACTTGCCATCTATAAGGAACAAGTTGCCATATATGAACAACGTGCTAAGTTTAAACTTACTAAACGTGAACAGCGAATGGATGATCAAATGCGTATACTTATCCAAGATCGTAATCGAATGGAAGAAAAATTAAAAAGGAGCTACATTATGTTAAGTCATAACTTAACAACATTATTAAAAGTTAAATGGTCATACAAGAAAATGTAACTACCTTACAACAGAATTTTAAGCAAAAGAATCTAAACTTCTGAATGATTTTTGGAACATGACAAAGCTAAAAGATAAACTCAAAAACAAGTTATACTCACAAGATCAATCCATTCAAACTGTTCATATAATGCTAACACCTAAAATGTTGTATGACCAAGATGCTGAAACGGCCATAGGTGTCCAGAACCCTTTTTACCTTAGAAAGGCCAAACTGGCTCAACCGACACTTTATGATGGTGATGAAATTCTTAAAATGCATCATGTCTCTATAAGTGTTACATCATCTAAGGAAGACCTAGAGTTAGCCGAGTTAACTAGGCAGAAAATGAATGAGAAAATGAATGACCCTGTGTGTGTGCAAAAGAGGGTGAAAATTATACCTCCAAATTACTCTAAAGAAAACTTTATTGCAACTTTCACACCACAAACCCAACTAACCCCTGAACAAGTATTTTGGTCCAAATACCTCCTTAAGAAAAGAGCCGAAGATCTAAAAGCAAATGCCTCACCCCTGCCTGTTCTACCACCTGCGACAGTGTATCCACCCAATACTCCTGTCCATCTGGTCCCCCGAATGCTTCCAACCACAAGTCAAGTAAATATTGGTATGTATGTAATCACTTAATGTTTTTGGGAATTTGAGAAAACGTGTAAGAAACGGATTACACCGACGGGAATAACTGAAGGAAAAAGGGGTTTTGAACAAACTAAATGATGTTACTTAACGGAAGTCATTCCATTTTTCAATCTACTCAATAGACATTTTGACGGAGTTCAAAAATTACTTGTTACAGAAGTTAGAGCTATGAAAGCGGTCTTTGAAAACATGGAAGCTGAAGTGGACCAGAATGCCATTGACAAAAAGTGTGGGGAGATTGAACGTAAAAATCTCCTCATCACAAATAAGAATTTGATTGCTAATTGTATTGCCTAGGATGTGTTGTATACTGTTACTAATTCTGTTTTAACTGCATCCTGATTTCATGATTTATTTACTAATAATGTTGCAATGACTCGTGTTGTTAAACTTGAAGCTAAGAATTCCAAATTACTTGAAAAAAATTCAAAAATGATGATCATAATACCATGGTCATAAATTTTTTAAAATTAGAGATTGCTTACCTTAATTTACAATTAAAACATTAACATCTTAAAGAAAATGTTGAAAACTTCAAATCCAAGCCATCTAAAGATGTTCCTGAATTTGATGCATTTTTTGAAATCGATAACCGGGTTGCTCAGATTCAAAGTTACAAAAACACTATCCGTAAGTTGAAAGCTTAAATTTCTAAATTGATAGCTAACAAAAGTGATGAGAATAGCAACCTTGATTATAAGTCTCTAGATTCTCAAAACTTACATTTAAAAGAAACTGTCACGGCTTTGCAAGAACGATTAGAAAAATTTAAAGCTGAAAATAAAAAGGTTAAACGGCATTATCAAGAGTTATTTGACTCCATTAAAATAACGCGTGTTAAAACCATTAAAAAGACAACTTCTTTGCAAACTAAAATTGAGAATCTAAAGACTCAACTCAAAGGGAAGATGCCATGCGTCACTAGCAATGTTACAACACCAAAGGTGTATGTTTTTGAAAAGTATGCAATTGATGTTGAACAAATTCCTCCACGTCAAAGAAACAATAGGGAGGTTCATCACGCTTATCTCAACTGTCTTAGGGATACCTTAGATACACTTCATGAAATAGTCGAAGAGGCTAGAAGTAAACGCCCTTATGATAATAGTCTAGATTATGCCTGCGTTTACACTAAACAGTCTCAGGTATTATTAGAAATTATGAGTGGCTCATGTCCTAAAGCAGATAATAAATGAGATAAATTTATTGTTGCTACACCTATCACTAGGAAAAAGCAAGTCATCTTTGTTGACCCATTGGAAACTTCAGGCAACAACAGACCAAAACATGTTAAGCAACAAACAGCACAAAAGTCTAATGCTTCTATTCTTCATTCTACAGGAGTAAGCAATGCCACTAAAGCTAGAAGGTCACAGCCTAAGAGCAAAACAACGCATGATAAGACCTTGCCAGCTAACAGTGTGCCCGATAAGAAAGTAGAAGACCACCATAGGAACAATAAGTCTAAATTAAGCAAAACGAATCATGTTGATTCAAGTACTAGCCTTAGGCATACTGTATTTAATACGAATTCTAATTCACTTTGCAATACATGTAATGAATGCATTATTTCCTCTAATCATGATAAATGTGTTGAGCTTTTCTTGAAGTCTTCCAAAATACCCCCAGCTAAAAAAATTTGGAGAGTCAAATAGGTTAAACAAACATGGAAAACCACAGGCAAAGTATTTGCCACACTGGGATATCATTGGAAGCCCACTGGTAGAATATTCCCTTTAGGTGAACAGTGCCCTTTAACTAGGAATACTAAACCTAAAGTAATGCATGTAAAACAATGGAAGCCCACTGGTAGACTTATCCCGTTAGGAGGACAGTGCCCTTTAGTTAGGTCTACTACTCTTAATAGTAGTACCATGCTAGCTGATCCACAGGCAAATAATACTCTTGTGGCCTATAATCTCTCTTGCACTAACCAACAGGACCTCAACTTTAATTAGGGATCCAATTTATCAAACTCTCCATATTCGTCTTTATTCAAATGCAGGTTGTACAGATCGTCCTTTGGTATTTGGACCCAGGCTGCTCAAAACATATGACTGGGGATTGCTCACAGCTTAGGAATTTCGTGAAAAAGTTTCAGGACTGTCAGATTTGGAAATGATTATTTTTGTGTAATTATGGGTTATGGGGATTATGTACTTGGTGACAGTGTGATCTCCAGGGTATATTATGTGGAATGACTTGGACATAATCTTTTTTCTGTCGGTTAATTTTGTGATTCCGATCTTGAAGCTGCCTTTAGAAAACACACATGTTTCATGAGAGATTTGGATGGTGTCAATCTTATTAAAGGCATTCATGGCATGAATTTATACACCATTTCTGTTGAAGACATAATGAGGTCCTCTCCCATTTGCTTACTGTCTAAAGCCTCTAAGAACAAATCCTGGTTGTGGCATCACCATTTGAATCACTTAAACTTCGGTACCATCAATGATCTTGCTCGTAAAGATCTTGTTAGAGGCTTACCTAGGTTAAAGTTTGAAAAAGATCATTTGTGTTCCGCATGCCAACTTGGAAAGAGCAAGAAAGCCACCCACCAACCCAAGACGATTAACACTATTATGGAAGTTCTACACACCCTTCACATGGATTTATGCGGACCGCTGAGAGCGCAGAGTATTAATGGGAAGAAATACATTCTAGTAATCGTCGATGACTATTCAAGGTTTACATGGGTGAAGTTTTTGAGATTAAAGGACGAGACTCTAGAGTTTATCATCAAACTGTTAAAACAACTTCAAATTGGTCTTAACAAGACTGTCAGGAACATGCAGACTGATAATGGCACATAATTTGTAAATAAAGACTTAACTGCTTACCATGAAAGCCTCGACATAACTTATGAGAAAACTGTTCCAAGAAATCCTCAGCAGAACGGCATTGTCGAACGACGAAACCACAGTCTTGTGGAATCTGCTCGGACTATGCTGATCTTCTTTAAAGCTCTGATGTTTCTCTGGGCAGAAGCTGTTGCTACTGCTTGTTACACCCAAAACCGGTCCTTAATACATACTCTTCACAACAAAACCTCATATGAACTTGTGCATGACAAGAAACCGGATCTTTCTTTTCTTCGTGTCTTTGGGGCTCTCTACTACCCAACAAACGATAGTGAAGATCTTGGCAAATTGAAAGCTAAAGTAAACATTGGGTTCTTTGTTGGTTACGTACCAAACAGGAAGGGTTACCGAATATACAACAAATGAACCCGCCAAATCATGGAAACCATTCACGTTACATTCGATGAGCTGACTAGGCAAACGGATCCTATACACTCCAGTCCAGGACCCGTACCTAACCTTTTGATGCATGGACCTACCAATTCAGGGCTCGTACCTAATCCTCCTCTTGCAGCACCTTATGTACCTCCTACCAACAAAGAATTGGAGATCTTGTTCCAGCTGATGTTTGATGACTATTTTGAGCCTCACACTGTTGATCGACCGGTACCTCCTGCTCCTACAGCTCAAGTTCCAGTCAATCCTACTGGTCTATCGGTATCCATCTCCGTTGATCAAGATGCACCATTGGGAAATCATTCCCCATCAGCTTCAGATAATCAATCTTCTTCAGTACATCATGGTGTTACAGCTGACCATTCTTTTGAAGTAAATCCTTTTGTTCCAGCTGATCACGAACCCTTTTTTAATGTTTTTGCTCTAGACCCGAGCTCTGAAGCATCATCATCTGGGGAAATTACGATAGTTGCATCCAACCAATCCACTCAACCTCATGAACATCTCCGAAAATGAATCGACTCTCATCCGATTGATAATATTATTGGGGACCCTTCTCGACCTGTATCCACCTGGAAACAGCTTGCTACCGATGCCTTGTGGTGCTTCTACAATTTTGTACTGCCGAAAGTTGAACCGAAAAACTTCAAATCTGTTGTCACTGAAGATTGTTGGTTTGAGGCCATACAAGAAGAAATCCATGAATTTGATCGACTACAAGTATGGGAATTAGTACCACCTCCGTATTATGCATTGGTTATTGCTCTCAAGTGGATATAGAAGGTGAAACTTGATGAGTATGGTGATGTTTTAAAATACAAGGCACAGTTAGTAGCAAAAGGATATCGTCAAGAGGAGGGTATCAATTTTGAGGAATCCTTCACGTCGGATGCCAGACTTGAAGCTAATAGAATCTTTATTGCTAATGCCGCCAACAAAAACATGACGGTCTATCAAATGGATGTGAAGATGGCATTTTTAAATGGCGAGCTTAAAGAAGAAGTCTATGCTAGCCAACCAGAGGGCTTCGTTGATCCAGATCATCGAATCACGTCTATCGTCTGAAGAAGGCACTTTACGGCTTGAAACAAGCACCAAGGGCGTGGTATAACACTTTGTCGAAGTTTCTTCTGGCTAACGAATTCTACAATGGTGTCGTTGATCTAACTCTATTCATTCAAAAAACAAGTAAACATACTCTTTATGTTGAAATATACGTTGATGATATTATATTTGCCTCGACTGATCCTAAAGATTGTGACCGTTTTTCTAATGAAATGAGCTCTAAATTTCAAATGTCGATGATAGGTCAAATGTCCTTTTTCTTAGGTTTACAAGTTTCTTAGAATCCTAGAGGCATTTTCATAAATCAATCTAAATATGCTAATGAAATTTTAAGGAAATTTAATTTTCATAAGAGTAACCCTATATACACTCCCATGGTAGAGCGATCAAAGCTGGATGAGGAACTCTATAGGATCCCGGTTGACCAAACTCGATATCGCCAAATGATTGGATTCCTTATGTATCTCACAACTAGTAGACCTGACTTGGTTTTTGCTGTGTGCATGTGTGCTAGATATCAATCTAAGCACACTAAAAAGCACATTGAGGCAGTTAAACGGGTTTTTCGATATCTCCAAGGAACCATCAACATGGGTCTTTGGTATCTGAAAGACACAGCCATGGCACTAACAGCATATGCAGATGCAGATCATGCAGGTTGTCAAGACACTCGAAGAAGCACATCTGGAAGTGCTTAGTTCCTTGGTGATAAGTTAGTAAGCTGGTCATCAAAGAAACAAACTAGCACATCTATCTCTTTAACAGAGGCTGGATACATTGCTATGTCCGGATGCTATGCCCAAATTCTATGGATGAGGTCTCAGCTATCCGATTATGGCTTTGCATACAATCACGTTCCTCTGTATTATGACAACAAAAGTGCCATAGCTCTCTGCTGCAACAATGTCTAACACTCTCGGTCTAAATACATCGACATCCGACATCATTTCATTAGAGAACAAGTAGAGAATGAAGTGGTTGATCTGTATTTCGTGAGGACAGAGTATCAATTGGCGGACATCTTCACTAAGGCATTGCCTAAAGAGAGATTTGAATTCAATCTCCCACGGCTTGTCATGAAGTGTATGAAGCCAGAGACACTCAACGTCTTCAGGATGACAAGGATGAGTAATGGATTTGCTTCATGTATCCTATGTATATATGTATATAGCTTAAATCTAAAAAGAAAATACAAAAATATAAAACATACAAAAAACATAAAAATCAGAAAATAGAAAATACCAAAAATAGTTTTTCAAGACATGTCTTTCGTTTATCGATAACATTTACGGACCTAGAAATGTCATTCAATAATCACACGGGTCTTTAAATAAAGCTCGAACGGAAGTTCAAAGTTTTCAAAACATGTCTTTATGGTTTGTAGTTATTTCAGACTGCAACCCGTTCTTCAAAATGAGGAAAGCATGTCGTCAAAAAAGACGGTTGTTCCTAAGAACGGGTGATTAAGTTCTCTCGGGCATGGATTACTTTATATCCATGCAACTCTGACTTAATGTAAGCTTCAGTGCATTATTTCTTGATAAAGAAGAGAAGTCTTCTTTTTATCTAAATAATTTTTCATCTATGATTCTTCAGGCAATTATTTGTGTCTTACGTATGGTGGAAAATGTTGTTAGAAAATCAATCAGACTTGGACTTTTCATAAAAAATTGATACTCAATCAACGACTACAGTTCTTTAGATAGAAAACGGGTCATTGATTGAGGGGGAGAGTATTTTCAAATTTATGACATCTAATGGGCATTTTTATTCATCAAAGATTTAATTAGAAAAAGGTTTGTGTATTGATCAGGATTACAAATTGAAGGGGAGTTATATTTTTTTAACTCAAATTGCCGAAATTGTCAATACTTTGTGAGTATAGGGACTTATGTACAATGTGTTAAATGTTTCCTAGGCTCAAATAACTATATGGACCATTTGTGCCCTTTCTGAAACTTGTTCTAACCTTATTAATACTCTTAACCTGAAAGAGAAGGACTTAAGAAGTATAGGGACCGAATATGCCAACTTGAAAATTTATTACATGTATAAATAGTTTTAGCGAGTTGTCTGTGGTCAAACTTTCACTAAATCTGGTCAAACATTTCTCTCAAAAAACCCAAACCCGCAACTCGCTACTTTGAAATTTATTTTGATTCTCGATTTCTGTGACTATTCTTGCTAAGGTACCTTTTGTATAATGTTGTATATATTGTAAACATCTTATATCTAGAACATGGTAGTCTTAATCACACTAAATCGCTCTAAAAAATAATTTCTTTTACTTTTATCATCTAAATTTTTATTAATGTTTCGAATGATGTTTTGTTTGTTGGGTAAGAGGTAATACATATGAATGATGCCTCGTTTGTGTTTTATTTGCATCCCCTTTCATTATTTTTGTGGTCTTGATAATTTAGTGGCTATGTTTGACATTCTATAGTCAAAGATTGTTGTTTGCTGTTGTTTGTTGCTTGCAATATACTTGATGATGTTGTCTAATTATCAATTATGTGTTTTCTTGATCCTGTTTGAGGGTATAAGTGGTTTTAGGTCATAGCGTGTTAACTGTGTGCTTATTAGCGAGTTGGGTGATTGTTCGTGGTAGCGAGCTAAATATTTATTATTTTATTATAAACAGGCAACTCGCTACCCAGTAGCGATTTGAGGAAGACTTTCATTAATATTAAAATATTCAACCCGCTATTTCAAATTTTCCAAATGTTCTAGCGAGTTAAGTGATTTGTAATAACGAGTTGACTTTAGCGAGTTAAACATAATCTATATTTTATTATGAAGAGTCAACTCGCTATCCAGTAGCGAGTTGAAGTGGAGTTTTGTTAATATTAAAATATTCAAACCTCTATTTCAAAATTTTCTAAATTGGTAGCGAGTTAAGTGTTTCTAATACAATATACTAGCAAGTTGTCTGTAGCTAGTTGAGGATTCTTAATTGAATACAATAGCGAGTTGATAGTAGCGAGTTGGTCCATTCTAACATCATGTATCTGTATGTCTGTCCTGCTATTGGATTTACCTATGCAGATTCTATGGCTGACATGAATATTCCTGCTTATGATGTTCCTGCTGAATAAGCTCTTGATATCGCACCACCAATCAGAACGGATGCTCAGATCCTACCATTACGCAACTGGGTGCCTATAGGAAAAAGTAACTACGTGCTTGATGTTCTGAAGCCATAGAAGAGTCCAATCTTCAAGGTTGTTATGGCCATACTAAGAAATACCAATTTCTTCAAGGCCTTCACGACATCCTCTATGATTCCCGCAATTTACATTCAGCGGTTCTGGAACACCATGCGTTATGACTCAACTACTGGGACATACAACTGTCAGTTGGATGAGCAATGGTTTGAGCTTCACAAAGAAATTCTCAGAGATGCACTTCAAATCATACCAAGCAATGATAACGATCCATTTGTGGCTCCACCCTCGAGTGATATAGTTATCGAATATGTCAACACTCTGGGATACCTTGTACGCTCAAGAATGTATCTGCAATGTCAGTTAATGCTCTCTATCAACCATGGAGAGCCATTGATAAGTGTAAAATACACATATCCATTTATGCTTAAAATAGCCTAATTAAACCCAAAATAGACCAAAAATTACAACAATATGCTTGTATTTGTGTTTTGTGTGTGCAGGTACGGATATATCAAAAATCACAAGAAAACCGTCAAAAACGGGCAAGAACGGACACGAGAATGGAAGAGTGTACAAAAGCCGGAAGCAAAGCCAGGAAAAGTCAAACCCTCAGTCAAATAGTGGTCAACATGGTCAACCAAAGTCAACTCATAAAAGACAAAACCCAAAAATATTCCACTTAAGTCCTCCAACTTTCAAAAAAGTTCACAATTGGTCCCTAAACCCTTATTGGGCCTTAAAACCCTTTAAACTACTACCCTGATCCAAAGCCCATTACTTAGCCTAAAAACCTAGCCCATTTACCTTTTTATAAACCACAAGGACCTAAACTGCCAATTGCTAAACTCCTTGTATACTACACTATTTATAAAATAACACAAGGACTCAAATTGCAAATTCTCAAAAGTTAAATAATTTTTACCCGTTTTCAGTTGTAAAAAGGTGCCATTGGAGAAAGTACTGTTCATCGTCGTCCCAATTTACCACTCTCTCAAACGAAAGGGCAAATAAAAATTGAAGGGTGATTACGTCAATTCAAGGGCTTATTAACACAAACCCAGGGTTAAAGCAGTAATCTCAAGAACTTTCATTAGCTCACTCTCAAGCTCAAGCCACGTGGCTATGAAGAAAGCACAAGAAATGTGGATTTTTACTCTTGGATCTCTCAGAGAACTAGCACAATGTCACATCAAAGGAATGACACGCTGGCAATCCTTAGTTGTGCACACTTTGATCCAACGGCTCAAGATCAAGCTCTAATGATTGGATGGAATGAAGAGTCAGGATTGGCAGGAGCGTGTGATGCAAGCAATGACCTAGAACCTTCTCTCAGCACTTATAAAAAGCCTCTCACCACACACACATGGAGAAGAATTTTATCTTCTTTTTTCTAGCTTTTTCACCTATATAGCTTTAGATAGTAGCTTATTGTAATTTTGTTT
>BQNB010018148.1:25000-28455 GCA_026074375.1 Tanacetum coccineum | reverse complement strand
ACAAAATTCCTTCGACTTATAAGACATGGTTGAAAAATACTGTCCAACAAAGACTAATCATAACACATTTTTTACAATTTGAATAAGTTATTAAGAAAACCGTCCATCGGACGGGTAGAGACCTAATATTTCATTAAAAATCATTGAAGCAATTTTCACTTTAAAATTTTCATTATACATATTATCATTTGAGATGTCAACTGCTACAGTGCCATAGTGATTTTTTGGCTCACATTTTTGGGCCGGCCCATTTGTTTTTTTTTTTGCTCCTATTTTTGGGTCGGCTCACTTGGTTTTTTTTTTCTTCCTTTTTTACTTAGTCAACATTTATGGAACGAATATAATAACGTAGAACATACAAGTAGGCAATATAAAAACAAAACACGCCGAGCAGAAGAAAAAAACACTAAAAAAATTAAGTGTCCACGCCAATTAAAAAAAACCCCGCCCCGCAGCAACAGAAAAAAAACTTTCCCGCAGCAACGCGCGGGTACCTTTGCTTGTATATATCATTAGAGATGTGCATTGCTACATTGCTTATGAACAGTGATCGGACTATATTGTTCATCAATGAACAGTGTAGTCCACATCGGCCCGGCCCGGTGGTTACTGTTCATCGGCCCAAAAAAAAAACTTTATAATCCCCCCCCCTCCCCCCTTCTCTTCGGCCCAAAATAAGAAAACAAAAAAAAATTTACGGGACGTACTCTCATTAGACCGAATAAATAAACCCGCACAAAATACAATAAAAAAAATGCCTCGCTGTAACGCGCGATTGTCATTTAATATAAGAAAAAAAACTATTAAACATGAGACCGAAAAAATTAACCCGAAAAAAAAATTAAAAAAGTTTAATGCCCGCAACAACGCGCGAAAAATTAACGCCCGCAGCAACGCGCGGATAATCTTGCTTGTTTCATTTTAAAGTCATTAGAAAATAATGTCACTTTATTAGATTCCATTTATGCCCTTAATGATGTATATAGATTAAACTTAAGATGTGGTCATACTCACAATGATTCTGAATGAACCATACGAGTAATCCATTTTGAACAAATCATACCACACAAAAATCATAACTGAAAAGTAGCATACTAATATGTATGATCATTGGATATAACCCCATTTATAAAGTAAACAATCAGACAAAACACGATTTACATCACCAAACACAATAAAGTGTTGTTAATGATGTTTTTTCAAAAAAAAACTTTAACAATTGAATATGCAATCAAAGACAAATAAAAGAAACAGATTCAATGAATTCTTCTGATCTCGAAATTGTGTGCAGGCATAGTTAGCATTTATTGGCTGCTTAATAAAAAGGGCACAATAGTCAATAATTTTTTCTTTTGATGATTAATAAGTCTCTTAAAAGTTTTATGATGATTAAATTAATCATTTGGATAAATATGATACTCCCTTCGTCCCATATTAAGTGTCCATTTTTGACTTTTTGAATTCTTTTTTCATAAACTTTGACCGTAAATATTTTTCTTTATGTTATATGATACTCAATGCAAAATATATGAATGGATAGAGTTTCGAATGTATTTTTCATTGGTATAATTTTCAGTAAGCATTATATAACATAAAGAAAAATATTTACGGTCAAAGTTTATGAAAAAAGAATTCAAAAAGTCAAAAATGGACACTTAATATGGGACGGAGGGAGTAATTTTTATGTTAAATTAGGGTATATATGGAATTATTGTTTTGAGTTGGGTAAATATGACATTTTGTAGTTTACATTGGGTATATATGGAATTAACCCTTTTGAAATTTGATACAGTGATAGTCTCGAGAATAATGAAAGTTTGAGTGTCTCCATTCTTATAGATATTGTTGTTAGCAAATATTCTATTTTGGTATTGATATTTCTTTATAATTATGTCTTAACCTATTTAATGCATTAGTATATTTGTATATTATATATTGTTGATTTATATGGTAATATTAAGAGTAATTAAATAATATTTAGTTACCATAATCTTTTTATTACATAATAAAAGTATTACATCATTTCAGAATTTTCTATCAGATTAAATCTTATGTGAAAATAAATTGGACCAATCAGAATGCTTGATTTTGCCACATAGGCAAAATCGTGCGATCTGATTGGTCAATAAAAAGTCAAAATTGAATCAATTTGGTCAAAATTGAAAAAAATTGGTGGAGAAATTTGATGGAGAAAAAAAACACATAAAAATATATGTGTCAAATTTGTGAAAACAAAAACTTAAAAAAAGGGGAGATAATTAATAAAACTTTAGTAGTTTAATTTTAAATAAATTATATGGAGTTAAAAGTGTAAATTTATAAATTTACAAGTTTTATTATAACTTTAAAAAATAAACAAATAACCCCTTAAACTTTAAACCTCTAGACTTTATATTTTAAAATACAACAAACGTAAACAATTTCTTACTTCCAAACAAAGATTTAACATTATCTAATCACATCTCAAATCTACCCGAAGAGTTTTTGGTAGATTTTTCATTGTCGGCCTGAAATCATGTTGTACAACCGAAGCACATCGAATGTTCACTTGACCCGACTCCGGGCTACCTAAAAGGGTTGTTTCGCTGGGATTAGTTGGCTCACAGTGTCGAGTCAAAAAACAGGTAAATCAAAAGAAAAAAAATTAGTAATCATCCTCAAATTCATATACTTCGTAATATATAAAAGATTTAATGAATCTATTATCTTCATATATTTCGATAATACTCTATAAGATAACTTATAAAACAGAAAAAAATATATATATGTAGTTTAAAAAACATAATATCTAACCCCCGTGCGTGCACGGGCATTAAAACTAGTGAAACTCTATAAGATATTGTATCTTGATGGGATATCAAATATTCTTATATAATAATAATATCTAAGTAATGTATTATGGTAATGATTTCATAATCGTTGATCCCTGCTTGACCTCTCTTATAAATAGAGGATTATTTACCTCATAAGACACACACAAAAACACAAACATTATGATCCATCACTAAAATGAGAGGATTAAGTAGAAGATCTCCATCCTACACGTGTTCTTCGTTCATGGTGATCTCATCTCTCGTATCAAGTAAGTTTTAATGTTATGTTTACCATTTGATTTGATTGTCGATGTGTTATGATTATTGGGAATCAAATTTAATATGTGGCATCCTTGCTAATGATCTGAATCATGTTTAATATGTATGCGCATCTATCAATATCACGTATCTGTTGGATCACATGAAAAGGAAAAACCTTGTTTTGTTTAAATTTATTATTGTTATTATGATTGAATCTGCCACGAAAAAATAAAAATAAAATATATATGTTACATTTAACATATATTATTGAAAGTTAAAAATCAGTATTGAATTTCTAACTTACGTGATGCGTGGTTATTTGATAAGCATGGACAAATTAATATATATCTCAATGTCTGATTATATTTTTTAAAGGCTTAT
>BQNB010018148.1:0-15000 GCA_026074375.1 Tanacetum coccineum | reverse complement strand
AGTTTGTCGCTTACCAAACATGATTTGGGGGTAAGGGTTTAGTTAATTGTGTTTGAAGGGAGATAAAAGGTTTCTTGTACAAGTAGAAGTTACACTTTTGTATTGATTTATTTTGTAATTTTACTCTTCATATCGACTAAATTGAAGCAATTGATGAAATTGAAACAAGGTTAACCAAATTGAAATGGTGCAAAGAATGTTACCCGAATATGTAATTTTTCCTTTATTATCTTTAGGGTTTCATACTCGATACTTATTTCTTTAATTTAAATCAGTATTAAATCAGTAGGCAAACTGATAATATATATTACTAGTTAAGTAGTAGTTCATTGATTTTAGACTACTATTTGCTTTGCTTATTCATTAGATATTGTTCAAGTTTAGTGCCTTGCCTTGATAAGTTCTCACCCTTATTAATTAATTACGGTAGTACTTTGTTTTTTCTAGAGTCGGCGTAAATGTATATCCAGGCGTTCAAAGACACTATTTCTATTTTGCTATAGTGTTTGGATTTGCTCGATAATAATCAAACTAAAAAAGTAGTATCCTGCTGTTCAAAAATAAGCACTATATAAACAAATCTGAATAAGTAAAATACACTACTGATACATAACAGTTTGCTACATTTTGGTATGTTATTACACATACTACAGTATTACTGTGAGAGTTAAAATCAATGTAGACCTAAAGTTTAGTAAAGACTCAATAAACAAATTTAAGCCACTCATTTTTTTCATTAAAATAAAAAAACCCACTTTTCACTCTTTTTTTAAAATAAAATATCTTGCAAACGGTAAATCGTCAAACGACAAAAAATATACCATCGCGACGAGTATTTTTTATCTCTCAGTAGAGGGGCACTTTGATATACTTTCGACGAACTTTTTTTTCGATTTTTTTTAGTCACGTCTGGAAAAATCACATGTGATTTGTATCACAATCACATGTGATTTCATAATCACAATCACATGTGATTTCATAAAATCACATGTGAATGATGATTTAATTCTCGTCGCGATGGTATATTTCGTTTTGCATAACGATTAACGGTTTGTGAGATATTTAATTTTTAAAAAAGTGATTTTTTTTATATTAATGTAAAAATGGATGGATAGGATTGGTTCATTGAATCTTTACTAAATATTGGGTCTATGTTGAAACTTGAGGTTTGAAAGAAGTCTAACAAGTAGTAGTTCATGATAGAATATAAATCAGCTTACTGATTATGTCAAAATCAAGCAAAAAAATATATAAACATGTGTTTTGGTATCTGGAATATTATGTCAGTACAATTTGGGAATGAGAAACAAGACCCTGTCATTGTTTGTAGATTTTTAGCATTGGGCGAATCTTTGTTGCTTTTTTCTTATCAAGTGCAAAGTTCCTGGCAATTAGTGTTTAACCAAAACGGTAGTAATGACGAATGAAATGCCTTCATTTTTCTGATGATCTAGCATCGTGCAAGTACTATTATTAATCACTCAGATGATTTCTCTATGCAAGACAGTCACTGACACATAACAGTTTGTTACATTTTGGTATGTTATAGTCACTGACACGTGTCTTTTTTTGTCGGTCTGTCTTGGTTCAGAAAATGGCAGGTGATAGAAGGCTTCCGAAGATCGCCAAAGTAATAACACGTCACATGTTTATGTGTTTTTTGTATAATTTCATATTAAGTTATTTGTATGCTAATATATCTTTTTTGATACTACAGGGAGCTCGTGATTGTGTTAATGGACAGATGGTTATAAGAGAGAAAGCATTCTCAACTATTGCTAATGTTTTCAAGATGCACGGTGCTATGGCACTGGATACTCCTGTATTTGAATTGACTGATACCCTTAAAGGAAAATATGGGGAAGACTCAAAGTTGATATATGATTTAGCAGATCAGGTAAGATATATAGCTTTTTTTGTTTCTGTTTGTTACGTTTTATGTAAAATATAATATTGTTCATGTCTTATTTAATTTTTAGGGTGGAGAACCGTTATCCCTGCGATATGACCTTACGGTTCCATTTGCAAGATATGTTGCGATGAATGGTCTCACATCATTTAAACGTTATCAGATTGGAAAAGTCTATAGAAGGGACAACCCATCGAAAGGAAGATATCGTGAGTTTTATCAGTGTGATTTTGATATTGCTGGTGATGAAACGTTTGGAGCAGATTTTGAGGTGATTATAATCTTGATTGAAGTACTGGATGAGCTAAACATTGGTGAATATGAGGTAAGATTTCTACCGATATTAGCCATTGTATCTTCATTATGCAACTCGACGGTTGATGTTTTTATATTATCATTTCTGACTTATATTCATATAACTGTTGTTGTTTTTGTAGATAAAGCTGAACCATCGAAAATTACTGGATGGTATATTGGAGATATGTGGTGTGCCATCAGAAAAAATTCGTACTGTCGGTTCAAGTATCGACAAACTAGACAAACAGACGTTTGAGCAAATTCAAAAAGAACTGGTAGGGTATACTGTTTCATGTTAATATTGTATAAAAGAAGTTACCTGTGATCAATTTATTGTTTAACTATGCTTCATTTTTGTTTTTAGATTGATGTGAAGGGTCTAGACACTCAAACTGTAGAGGATATTGGCTCATATGTGAAACTAAGAGGTCACCCGTTGGAATTATTATCGGAACTAAGAAAAGAAGGAAGTCAATTTCTTACAAATGACTCATCAAAGCAAGCGTTAAACGATTTGGAAAATTTATTTAAAGCTCTGGATAACGCAGGATGTGTCCATAAAGTAGTTTTTGATCTAAGTTTGGCCAGAGGACTCGATTATTATACTGGTGTTATATACGAAGCTGTTTTCAAGGGTGCTACACAGGTCTTTTTTTATTTTCTTTTTTAATTTATAATATATTTTTTAGATATATTTGGTCTTTTAATTTCGTATATATAAAATGTTATGTGTATGCTCTTAGGTTGGTTCTATCGCTGCTGGTGGACGTTATGACAATCTTATAGGCGACATGTTTGGTAGAAAACATGTTGCTGCTATTGGTGTCAGTTTAGGAATTGAGCGTATAATCACTATTATGGAAGAAAACCAAAAAATTGATAAACAGGTTAACAACAAGTTTCATTTTCTCTCTTTTTTGCTATGTCATTAGTAATGAACATAATAAACTAACACTTGTATTTATGATCTGATAGCTTCTTCGGGCCAATGAGACGCAAGTGTTAGTAAGCATATGGGGCGATGACAAATTTTTAGGACTCAAACTTGTGAATATGTGTTGGAATGCGAAACTGAAAGCAGAGTATTTGGTCAGCAAAAGGCAGAGCAAGCACTTCGCCCATGCAAAAGAGTTTGGCATTCCATGGATGGTGATTGTAGGTGAGCAAGAAATTAAAAAAGGAGTGGTTAAGTTGCAAAATAAGGATGCCCAAGTTGAGAAAGAGGTTCCTATAAGCCATTTTGTTGATGAGCTCGTCAGACTAATTAACCCCCCCCCCCAACCCCCCCCCACAGCTCCCCGCCCCCCCACCAGCCAACCCCCCGGAAAACCCCCCACCCCCCCCCCCCTCGCTCCCCCCCCGCCCCCACGCCCCCGCAACCCACGCCCCTCAACCCCCCCCCCTAACCCACCGACCCCCCCCCTAACCCCCCCAAACCCCCCCAATCCCGACCCCTCCCCCCCCTCCCCAAGCCCCACCCCCGCCCCCACCGTCCCACACGAGCCAAACCCCCACGCGCCCGGACCCACCCAACATCCCCAAAACCCCTACCACCAACCCCACCCCGCCCAACCCCAACCCCGCCTCCCCCCACGCCCGCCAGGGGCCCCAACGCACCCCCCACCTCCACACAGCAACCCCCCCCCCAACCCCCCCGAGGGGCCGGACCCATCAGAACTAAGCGTGTATTGGGGTTTTTGGTACCGGTTTGGTGTTGCCTACTATTCTGTTTGCTTGGGGTATTCCTTGGTATATTGTTAGGTTTGTTTGTATTAAAGTAAACTTTTTCTCAATGCAAAAACACTTTAGATGCTTAACACTTTGGTTTTGAATTATTGTCAAAATGGCAATGCAAGATTGCATTTGAATTACTTCTCAGATAAGAAGATTCTAAGCTAGTTGGTCAAATTGAGATAATAACATTTTCTTAAAATCAAAGTGATATGTTTAAATAAAATATAAGTAACACTTTTGTGAGGTTTTATAAAATGATGCAAATGTTTGATGCATTGTGTATGATAAAACCTTCTCTGATCATTATGTAAGTTTTAAGGATATAGAACTTGTCTACTTAAATTTTCACTTAATAAGTTTTAAGGGCATGCTTGGTTGAAAGGTATATGAGGTTAAGAATGGGTAAAGTAATGAATATGAGGGTTGATTAAAAGGAATATAATCCTCAATTTCCTTTGCAAATTGAGGGAAATAGAAATTTAGGGGGTGTTTCTTTTTTCCACTAATCCTTCTTATTAGGTGAGTGGTGGGCCCAAACACCTTAATTCATCTTATTTCATACACACACCAAAACCTCCCTCCACCCATTAAGAGGCTAAATAAGACATTCTAACAAAAACCACTTAATTCATATAAAAAAGAAACAAGCCCTTAGTGACGTTTGCTTCCCTCAACTGCAACAACAATAATTTTTAACTATATTAATTTTGTTTAATATTCCTCCAACATTATATACGTTATCCTTTTAACTCAACGAGGATATAAGCTCTCATTTCACGGCGGAGCATTTGCGTACATAATTGTTTTCTGTGTCGAACTTGCATGTCCTTTTTTTAAGAAAATTCTGTGATCATTTCTTAATCATTTCATTCTTACATTAACTATACATAATACACAAACATGATAATATTCACTATGTATAAAACGGCAAAAAGTTCAATAAAGATCATCTTTTTATCATAGATCCAAAGACTCCATCCCAACCCTTCATTTTTTCATCAAATTAGATAAAACTCACTTTCCACCTTTTTAAAAAATTAAATATCTCACAAACCGTTAATCGT
This sequence comes from Tanacetum coccineum, assembly GCA_026074375.1. Taxonomy (NCBI): domain Eukaryota; kingdom Viridiplantae; phylum Streptophyta; class Magnoliopsida; order Asterales; family Asteraceae; genus Tanacetum; species Tanacetum coccineum. The sequence goes on along the minus strand of BQNB010018148.1, from coordinate 9,996 downwards.
TACGTAAAATGAAACATACCATTGCAACGTAAATTAAATCATCTTTCTATAGAGGGGGCACTTTGATATACTTTTGACGAACTTTTTTTTTAATTTTATTTTTCAGTCACGTCTAAAAAAGATCACATGTGATTCTGAAAAATCACATGTGATTTGTATCACAAATCATATGTGATTTTATTAAATCGCATGTGATTCTGATACAAATCATATGTGATTTTTTCAGACATGACTGAAAAAAATCAAAAAAAAAGTTCGTCAAAAGTTCGTCGAAAGTATATCAAAGTGCCCCTCTATAGAAAGATGATTTAATTCTCGTCGCGATGGTGTATTTTTTGTCGTTTAAAAACGATTTACTCGTTTGCAAAGAGTATTAATTTAAAAAAGAGTTGAAAAGTGCTTTTTTTTATTTAATAAAAAAATTAGTGGCTATGATTGGTCCATTGGATCTTTGATAAAAATTGATTACATTGATCACATCTCTGTATAACACAATATCATGCTAATTAATTGCCGAATTCGGCTGAGTTTAAGTTAGAGGCGAACGGTCTTGTTGCAGCAACCAAACAATCTTGCTAATTCACCTGGATCTATACATATGGGTTCATACCAAAAGTAAAAGAAAATAATATGCAAACACCTTTTTTTGCGAGCGCGGTTTCGACTAACAGGGTGTTCGATCAGCCATGGCTGCAAACATCTTTTTTTGTTGATGTTGCCCTGCCAAGATACACGTTGCTTTCACCCGTCACGACTTCAACAATTTTGTATGGATGGAAAACATTCAACGCATATAAGCAATAGTCTCTTCATGGCCAATGTATTTACTATTTGTTTACATAAGAGTGTAGTTCGTAACAATGGAAGTATTATAAGGGTTTTGTCACTATCGCGTGGGCCGGTTTATGTTTGTATTTTCTTATCAAATGGGCGCATGTGATAGGAACAAAACCCCTATCACAGTTACCGTAACTCACCCTCCAACTATGATCGAAATCATTACAGCAATTACATTGTGCGTGAACACCAGGTGTATTACGTAGGTCATGTCTGTAGTTATCGTCAGCCATGGCTGCAACTGTAAAAGGTTACCCCGCCAAGACGCAGAGAATCTAAGTGGTTAACTTTTTTGGCTCAGACTTGCGAATGCAATTTCGTTTAGAATGGCGCTTGACCTGCCATGGCTACAAACACCTTTGTGTTGATGTTGCCCTACCAAGATACAAGTTGCTTGCGCCCTTTATCATCCACTACATAAGCAGTAATTTCTTCATTACCTATGATTGTGATTCACAATAAAGAAAGCAATTACAAATCTTCTGAAGCAGACATCATAGTTAAACACAACCTAACATCGAAAACCTACACGGTTCAAACAATTATCTATTGACACATTCATCCACAAAGAATACAAACCAAGCAAATGCATACAATTTGTTTATGGAAAACGTATATAAAACTGGCATCCAATTCTAAACCCACCGAGAAAGAATAACTTTCTCGGCGAGATGCAAAACACCAAAACTAAAATAAAGCCCAAAGCATTATATACCCCCACCAGGAGTGAAACACAGCTGGCATCCATGCATAATAAACTAGGAAACTATTAATGAAGTGTATTTTTTAATATTAAAAGGCTTATGGGGAGGCGTGAATTATAATAGCAGGACCGCTTATGCGCATTCTTATTCTTGAGCCGTCTATGTGCGCGTACAGTATCTTAGTTGAAGCTTTAGATGTCATAGGCTGCTCAAGAATCGGCACACATCATAAAGCAGCTGACTGTTACACTAAAATTTTCAAATCGATTTTGGCTCAGATAAGAGCTCAAGGTTCTGCGGAAAAGTAAGTCTCTCATGGTTGCATACCTAATAGGTTGCCTAGCCAAGTTATGGAATTTCATACGTTCTCAGAATGCTCATATTCATCATTGCCTCATCAAGGTAACATGCAATTGGTGGGACATCAGATGTAAACAATAGTTACCAAGCACAATGTAGCATCCGACTACACGATAAGCGTTTTGTCACTGTCACGTGTGCCGAATCAGGAGCCATTTTCTATATTTAAACAGGCGTGATGGTGCCATAACCCTTATCACACTCGAAAGATCATTCATGCGTTCAAGTTAACAGTCAACACCCAAAGAGATATAATTTCACTCTCGAAATCGTTGTTGTTAGCTGATGACTTGAACACAAGGGTGGTCAATAGAGACGGATACCTAAACTTAATGGCTCAGATTTGCATGTGCGGATCCTATTAAAAAGGTATTCGACATGCCATGGCTGCAAACACTACTTTGTTGGTGTTGTCCTGCCAAGATACCTGCCAATTTGATAAATCATTATCAGTAAAGAACTCACAGATGTCATAGTATCATCATTGCTTATAATTTTCAAAAATAAGAAGCTAGCCTGGGATAGGCAGGCCAAGCGTAAGCCAAAGCAACCAACCATGATTAAAAAACCAATTAAGCAAGCATTAAAACAACAAAAGAATTGGTACAAATCATAAAGGGGTAACTGTCACACTCAAATTTTCAAATCAGTAGTAAAGATTTGATTTGATTCTTGTATATTGTGAAATCGATTGGCTCAAATAAGAACTCGAAGTTTAAAGGAAGTGTAAGTCTGTTATGGCTACATACCTAATAGGTTACCTAGCCAAGTCATGGACTTTCACGCGTTCTACTAAGACTACTCATATTCATCATTGCCTCATCAAGGTAGCATGCAATTGGTGGAACATTTGATGTAAACAACGGTTAGCAATCACACTGTAGCATTCGACCATACGATAAGGGTTTTGTAACTGTCACACATGCCAAATTAGAAGCCCTTTTCTCTAGTTAAGCAGGCGTGATAGTGTCAAAACCCCTATCATACTTGAATGATGAGCTCTGCGTTCATATGATAGTCAATCAACAAAAAACAGAAATCTAACATGATGCTGGAAAATGTTGTTGTTGACCGATCATATAAACATAGAGCTGGTCATTAGAGGCGGAAAATAACACATCATGAAGCGGTAGACTGCTCAAGAATCAAAAGCAACACGACGTTTATGTTGTTGGAACATACCTCACATCTGACCAACGACCAAGGCTCATATAGAATAAAGTCAACCAAGAGGTCACAACCGTCATGGCTGCAACCTCAACTGGATCAGAATAGTGGAGCAATGGAAAAACAAGATATCTTGATCATGGCAGCAACTCTAATAAGCTGCCTCACCAAAATGCAGGGCACCTCATGTTTAATTCTCCTCATTTATAAAGTCATCAATGTCTGTTGTATCAAAACAACAAAAGTTGTCGTTCTTTCAATAGCAAAAAGCATATACATGACTCCCCGTAAGTCTTTTAATGTTTGAAAAATCAACGATGGGGGGTATACGTGTCTTGGTACGACACATACCGCTTAATCTAACTCTCTCTCTCTCTCTCTCTCTCTTTATCTCTCTATATATATATCTCTCTCTCTCTCTCTCTCTCAAACAAACAAAACACATATCACTTTTTATTTTTACACAGCTTAAGCATAAGCACAAAAGATAGGGGTATTTAACATTATTAGCTGTTTGGCTCAGACATGTAAGTGTTGGACCAGATAAAGGTATATCAGACCCAGCATGGCTGCAAACACATTGTCATGTTGCCCCGCCAAGATTCGGGTCAGTTTCAGCCTTTACAATCCACCAACTTATTGTGGTTACAAAGTAATAAATGCACGAACGCAATAGTATCTTCATCGTCAACAACAAATAAAAATGGGTCCGCAAACATGAATGTGATACAAATAATCACCCACGCTAATATAACACAGTGATACAATAATATGTGTGTTAGCGAACGATCCAACAACCAATTATAGTTGCAACCCAAACTCATCACAAACAACGTCAACATAAGTTATTTACATCAACCAGCCCAAAAAAGACGTGTCGTCTACAAACATGATGTCGTGATGCCCTGTCAATCCACGTGTCTCTTTTAGACTACACACAAAGGGTAAGCAAATGTAATGCAACATCTGCAAAGGCATTAACAAAAGTTGTTTAACATGTCATGGCCGCAAACATAATCTAGTGATCCCCACCAAGTTATGGTTTAATTTCAACCATCATAATCCAACAACCTAACGCCACTTGCCCTCTGCCACTTCATGCACAACTTCTAGGTTATTTATGCATGGGTGCCATCTGTATTCTACTTCTGAATAAGCAACACGAACTAAAATACACAAATACAAACAACAATAACAATATAAATTAGAGCCCCAAAACCCCCTAATCAAATAAAATAGACAAAAGGAAATCAACTTCAAAATACTTTAACATCATCAGCAAAGCCAATCCCAAAAAGCATAACCCAAAGTAAACAAAAAAAATCCTAGAATGAAACGTGTTGGCTCAGACATGCGAGTGTCGGACCAGATAAAGGGGTATCAGACCCGGCATGGCTGCAAACACGCTGTCGAATTGTATAATTGATGTCACAATTAACACTCGAACCGCTTATGCGAGCTCTTATTCTTGAGTAGCTTATCTGCGCGTACAACATCTCACTTGATGATTTAGACGCGGATAATCTGCTCAAGAATCGACACACATCATAAAGCAATTTACATTTACACCTAAAATTCAAATCAATAATAAAGATTTAGTCTGATTCTTGTACATTGTAAAGGAATGGTAAAATACCGATGCTTGCAAAAAAGGATCGATTGGCTCAGAAACAATATAGCATACACAGGTCATGTGCCGATTTCAAGTAGTTTGTCGTTTTAAACAGTAAAAAGTGGGGCTCGGATCTACAAATACATGAACAATATAAAACACCCGCCATGGCTGCAATGACATTCGGGGTGTGGCTGCCCCGCCAAGATACAGGCCATGCGCACTACTTAGCTTTTATTTTTACACAGCTTAAGCATAAGCACAAAATATATGCAAGCCAAGTTTAGAACTGCAAATATAAAATCAATACAAGACACCCATCGTATCAAACTAAAACGGCAAGATGTTAAACCTTTCACACACGAAAGCCTTACAAAAATGAGACCCAATTATTTTACTAACCAAATCATTGTTTAATCAAACGTTATAAATTTATCCGCCATGGCTGCAGCATCAGTAACATGCGCCGCCAAGAGACGAACAATCTAAAAGAAAAATCTGCCATAGTTGCAAAGTTATGAACCTGCCCCGCCAAAAAGGTTCTAATTTCGAATCTATATAAATACACATTGTATAACTCTAAGTTTTATACAAAGAGAAAAAAACTCTTTGTGAGTGCGAGTGCTATGCTATAGCACTGTTCGTTCCGAAAATATTAAGAAAATCGAATGACCTTAGGTAAATACACTTTTGATTCAACCTATTTTGTGGCTGATGAGCTTATTAGAAAAGTGATAAAGCATTTTTTTTCCCTTCTAACACGCCTAACAGAAGTCACATAAAGCATATATCAACAAAAACCCAAAAGCAATAGTCCAACCATAAAGCAATCTATCACAAACCAAACATTAGCACATTAATCGACCCAATTAGTACAAAACACGAAACCCTAACTCTAGCTAAAATAATTAAAGGATATAAAGCTTAATTAAACAACATGCAAACGATGTTCAAACACTTACTAAAAGGTAATTTGGATTCCCTCATATCCCCTTCACTCTCCCACCACAACCCATCAGATCACGGTCACTCTCCCACCACAAAGTTTTATCACGAAATATCACCACACTGAAACACTCAAACACAACGGCAAGAAATATAGAGAGAGTGTGTCTGAATGAGAGAAAGCCAACGAGGTACATTAAGTGATCGATGGTTTCTATGTTTAAGATTGAGGTAAATGAAGTGGTATGTGTCTTTTTTAGAGGGAGAGAGGGGGAGGGGCAAATGAAGTGGTATGTGAAGTGGTATGTGTCTTTTATTAATATTAAAAGGCTTATAAGGAGTCGTGTATTTCAATAGGCAAAACTGCCTTTTAATAAGTTATATAATACCATATATGAGATATGCTTTGTCACGTATTTTGATGTTTGCTAAAATTACATTTGTATACCTTAGTTGATATGTGGCTTCTTAAAGTAGTCCATAAAATATCAAATAACGTTGATTTAATAAATAAATATAATAATTTTGAAGACAATAAAATTGCAAAATTTTGTTGCTAGTTATTGCCAGTTGCCATTCAGCGTCTATTGTTAATGTTTGACGTTTAACGAGATGTTCGGTGTCCGCGCTTCGTTGTGGAGCGTTTGCTGGGCCTGTTTTTTTTATATGGCATTTTTTTGTAAAATTTGTATAGTACGATTTGAGGCGACAGTGGTGATAACATTGATAAACGTTTTTTTGTTTTGTTATGCATAATTGGTATTGTTATTTGTTGTTAATCAATGCGCTTATTTGAAAGTGAACGGGAAATGGATGAAGAGCTGGCGAGACTATTTAGTATCACAACCAATTCTTTCCGTTTCAAGTACATGTTAGTTAAGTGTATATAAGTAGAGCGAATGGTGAATGTCGACACGAATACTACGCATCAAAACAAAAATCCTTTTATGGTTGTTACCATCACTACCACTTCATTGCTGGATAACCACCGCTAAAAGGATCCCTTAAGATCTGATGTATCTATTAACACAAATCATGAAACATCGTTTGCATCGCACGTTGTGAGTTAATAGACACATCGGATCTTGTGTGGTGCTTAAGTAGTAATTCTCACCACAAACACTTTTATTAGATTGTAACCGTGGGTTGTTGTCGATAACCCCGGGTTGAGCACTCACGTGGGCACAAGTGTCCTATTAAGTAAGAACGTCGAACGGGTTCCTCGGTCAAGGTTGTCACTTAATAGGGACAGCGGTTCCCACGTGAAAGGTAGAAAAAGATCCATCAAGCATTAGTTATTGGTGAACAGTCCCATAAAATCTATATGAGGCTTAACATGCATCAAATTCAGTGACCTCGACAGGGAAAACCTAAAAAAAGAACGTTAAAGTAACAATGGATATTACAAAAAGCGATATTCGTCTAATTCCTTTTATGGAACTGATCACGTAAGCATGACATGTACATATTGTACCGTTCCATTTTCAGACCAACAAAAAGCCGATATCAATGATGAATAGCCATGTACAAAGGACGATCGAAAATGCAAGAGAACGTGGCGAAAAGCAATCTGCACCAAATAATTTGCCATGACGTTCTCTTAGAATTTGCACCGTCCTTTGGTGCAAGCCATTGTATTAACGATCCATGTTTTTTTGTCAATCTGAGTATGGAACATTACACAATATATCCTCGGTTTGTTTAGCAGACGCTTTACACCACTCAATAAAACAAATGGTAACAAATATATGTAGAGTACGCATACCTAATATTTTGCACAGATAGTTGCATCGGGGCCGTACATATTTTTGCCACCAGTTCTCCTACTGAAGGATGTAATGCAACTAATTGTGTTGTTAGCCAACTTAGCGGATCGAGGAAATTTTTTGTGACTGTTAAGAATTGTAAGTCGTTCGTAATCTATGTAACTATAAACCCAAAAAAAGTAAACAACGTACCCAATGAAGATTCAAAATGAGCCACCTACAATATCTTTTCATGTCAAAGCGTATTCTGGGACGATGGAGTTTCGATAAGGGTTTTGCCACTATCACACGCACAAAGTTATAATTCGTTTTTTCTACTAACCGGTAACGTGTGATAGTCATAAAACCCCTATCGCAATCACCGCTTTTTGATACGCTTGGCCCATGTAACGTGCATCAATACCACAATCAACTAATCAAGGATAATAGCTACAGCAGTACTCCTAAAATACAGAAGAAATCGCGAACTATGCTACAGGATAGCAGGTTATTAGTTAAAAAAGGTAATGGGACCATAGCAACCTGGTCATCGTAGTTGATAGAAAATGACATCTCCGCGTGACTTGCTAGCTGATCATATGAAAAAATAGCTACAAAGATCGAACAAGCTGGGCCATACCAAATAGCGCACCAAACCTAGGGAGTCCAACAGAGGCAAGATGCAAAAATATAATGATTTCAGATAATAGTAACCTGTAAAAGGACATGCACACGGACAGGCTGAATTCTTGTGCGTGGCTTTTGTAGGACCAACTGTTGAAATCAACTAAAAGTATTAAACGGGTCCTTTGTTTAATGGCCTGAGTTGATTGGAACAACTGATCCTACATTTTCTGGGTGCAAAAAACACCATGAACGTATAGCCCAGTAATATGATAAAAGGAACAATTTTAACGGATCATCATTGGTTGGAGCAATAGTCAAAACAAAAAAAGGAATGAGCTTGCATACCTGAACAAAAAAATTTGCTCCGGGTTGTGAGCAGCATGTTTAGTAGAGTATGTCGTATTTATATGAAATCCGCTTGTAAGATCCAAGTAGAATGCACATAGCAACAAGTTATAAGGCTTAGACTAAAACGGGCAACGCTGTATACAAGTAGCCGACACGGCTACCACCATGTGTATGACATAGGTGCCTTGCCGTTGCTGACACACTCTGAAACGACAGGTGACCAATAACAAATGTCATCATTGCCTGGAATTGGATATTGCATATATACTTACCCTCAGGAATGACTACACATTGATAGTCTCCAACAACCATTTATGTGTTCAAATAATCAATCAACGAGAAAACAACATGAATTTGAGCAAGATAATTCACAACCTCGGTTGCTAAAGCTCGTTGTTGTTGACAGATCATTTGAACACGAAGCTGCTTATCGGAAATAGACATTGCAAAATTGATTCCAAAACTGAAACAATGTGTGCATTTCACACAACGCGACAATGATTGTACAAAAGTAGCATCTAACGCTCAGAGTAAGACGACAAAAATGTATGCATTTAGATTGATAATTTGAAGACAGACCCGGTCATGAGAAACAGACAGTTTATCATTGTCGACTACTACCAAGGTTCTTTCAGTATACGATTAAGTAACGCACACATACACATAATTGAGTTTTTCGGAATACACTCAAGCAAAGGTTAACTCATTTCCCGAATAATCTAGATTGCAGGTTTGTCCATCCATGACTATAAACCTGCACAATTACACGTTCCAGTGTTTAAGCCAATGATGACAACATACCTACTAGTGTCGGTGTGAAAAGAATGGGAGAAACAGAGTGTATGTTATGTATGCGGACTGCGTAGCTATATATGAACTGCGCATTGCATTTCGCTTATACAACTGAATACCTATTTTCCGACTCTTTACACACCGACATCACTGAGTATAAAGGTTCATGTCACACCCCCAAATTTCACTGCAGCAGAAGACTGGATTTGGGATTGTGACTTCATGGCGTGAAGAGGACTTGATGCGAGAGATAGACCTCTACATGCCAATAAACCAATGCAGACTCTATATTTTCCGTAAGTTAGGACACCTGAGAAAAACATTGCTAAAATGTCAACATAAAGTTGGTGAGTTCATAGGTTTTGTTGTTTGATAATAGTGATGAACCGCAAGATTTATAAACATCGCACGAAATATAGTAATCCTATATATCACCATGAAAAGTATTTACTATTGTCTAAGCTCATGACACCGAAGCGTTAACAAGTACCATCATAGATAAGCCCATGCAGATGTCCAACCCACGACATCCGTAACTAACTCAAATGAAACTGTGTTTGCTTGACTAATGTCAGTCCAAGACAAATAGGGATGTCACTCCCGATAGATCTATCCATAACATTCGCGCTCCCTCAACCGGTCATCCGGTCAAGAAATTGATGGTTTATGATAAATTGGGCAATACAACAAGTTGGGTTGAGTAGGGACTTAGACCCAATAGTAAATCAGTGAATGTACTTGTGTTCAACTGTTAGAAATAAGCAATGTTCTCACCCCAAAAGATAATTTAAAACAGTAATGCAGGGGCTATGAAAACTCACCTTGTCGGTTAATCGTCGAAGATTGTAAATGGATTTAA